>JAHZNI010001776.1:0-20327 GCA_027744415.1 Seira ritae | reverse complement strand
AATGTAAAAATCAAAGAGATGTCGTTCATTTTATTATCTAGACGGGCTATACTACATCTTAAAGCAAATTCATAAGAAACCGATTCCACCATCTATTGTTTAAGTGCGTCTCTTTTCAAATTTTCTCTTTATAAATGCATATTTATCCGGGTAATAAGATGAAGTGAAAGGAAATCATTTGGTTTGTCTTCGTCCTTCTATTTAAGTAAGACGTAGATTTTCTCGCTTTCTGTCACAATTCGCATTCACTGTATTGGCCTCACGCACGGAAACGGAAAATGAATTCAGCATTTATCATCGAGCTTTGCATGAGAGAGCATAGGGAATGGATATTTCATTGCAATCACCATCCATCACTTTTCCTGGTTGGGTGAAGTGAATATGGCTGTAAGATGGAGAGCAAGCCCAAGAATTTGCAAATGCAAAGGAAATGGATAGCTTTGACATTTCAGTGGAGTCTTTGAGGAAAGGTGAAAGTGTGAAGAAATATGTATCTCACCTGAGCTTCTATAACGGTTGTTTCCGTTGTTACTAGCTGATGAGGACGAGGAGTTATCCACAACTGATGATATTTTCGGGCGATCATCCTCCAAAATCGTTGCCTCTGAGCTTTGATGGTACATGTTATGGATTTTTGCAATGCAACCGAGCGTAAGCCGACCCTGAATGAAATGTGATGGGGTGAGAGCGAAACGAATGCCAAGTGTTGACGTCTCTCGTGAATCCCAATCCCGACGGATTTCTTGGGGGTATGTCAAGTAGCTTGGATTGGCCTAAGATAAAAAAATAACAAATCAATTTAGACAATAAAAATTACTATTTATAAATTTAGCATTAGGGGTGGCAATTCGGGCCGGGCCTCATGACACTGTCCCGGCCTCAATTTACTTTTCGAGATCGAGAAGCTCACGATTAACTTGATAACATTTTGACTGCATCTGCCATATTAAATTGACGTCACGTTCATTTTGGGAAGAAACCGCGCGAGATTCAAACTTTTGAATTTTGACGTTCAAATGTAAGCAAACTCGAGTACTCACGGACGGCTCGAGCAAACTAGATAAGGTAAACTAACTATACCGGCATCGAGCATCACCATGAGGCCTCATTTTGCGATCCCTATTTAGCATTATATTATTATCCAAAAATAACTTACCAAATCCCCATTGATTAGCCAGGTGAGATTTGCAGCCGGTTTTGAGCGATATGAGGTACAGTTGGCATCAACAATGTCACCCACTGCCAGTGGCCTCTTTGACAATGATATTTCAGGCCTATTATCAGGGAACGCTAGAAGAAGAAAAAAATGTTTAAAAAAATCAGATTTATTTTCCAAATCGTATCTAATAAATTCAAGAACACGTTCATCACGAGAATGCAACTCAGCAGAGTTAGATATTCTTTATACTTAAATGAAGATGAGATGAGATGTTGTTGCCCTCTTCTAAAACTTTCTCCTCCGGAAGCTTAATATATTACATCCGTCTTGTTTTACATGACGCGAATAGCTCTACAACCTACACAACCTACCTACTACCACTTATCATTTCTCCAGTTTCCCCTCTTCAGTCCAACCAAGCCAACCCAAACTAACCTTGGCTTGGACGGAGAAAGAGAGAGAGAGAGAAAGAGGCGGATAATCTTGTAAAGGGAATTCCTGTCACTCTTCATTTACGCGAATAAACTTTTTCATTCCTTCCGAGAGCATTTTCTAAATGTAATGACGTTCCTATTATGATACATACACCACTTGCTTGCTTCCGCTTACTCACTCCACTCGTGCAAGCAAGTGTTGGTGTTACAAAAGGTAAAAAAAAGCCGTGAATGAGCTTACCCCAGGAAATCTAACTAAGTTAAGAAGTAGGAAGCCTGTCCTCTGCCTTTGCCTCTGTTTCAACCTGGTTGGGTGTTGCACATGACATTTTTTGAATGTGACAGTGACAACCTTTCCCTGTTTATCTGCGGGACAATCTATAATGAAATTTGCAAATGCAACCTTGTTTCTGGCTAAAAGTCCATGCTCGTCTATCAATTTTAATTATTTGTCTGTCATACCTACATCCATACTCAGACTCAGCTACTCCTGCTAAAATCTATACTCCATTTCCGGGGACATTGTAAAGTATATAGGACTCTATTGCCTGGTTGGATCTGGACTTTACTTCATTTGTTTAATTATAAAGTTGTCCAAATGTGCTACAAGAAATATGTGTATTATGAGACTGAAACAAAAGATTTCCCTGTACGCAACTTATGTACTTGGAAATAATTCGCATTTGATTTTAACTTTAAAATCTTTAGAAACTTGATTTATTTTTAGACTAAAAAACAGAGATGGATTTCGTCCGGACAATACTCGTTATTTTCCAGAACATGGAAAATAATGGACTTTATGGGGGAAAATGGAAAATATGGAAAATAATGGGTAATAATGGACAATATTCCGTTTATTATGGTATCAAATCGCCCCTTTTACTCCATGAATATCCTGGTATGTAAATATCAGCATTGTTATAATATTATTGTCCGTTTTCCAAGTTTGATATTGCCCATTATTGTCCGGACAATATTATATTGTCCACCCCCTGATTATTGCCCAGCGCCAAGCCTGCTAAAAAATACAAATATCGCTTCTGGACCAAGATCAATGCTCCAGGACAATGGAAATATTTTAAGTACTTCATTGTCTTTCTGTAACTTTACTAAAAGTTCAAATAGGGACATCCTTTTAGCACAGGTTCGTTGCTGTTGCCGAATGCATGTAGTAATTAATCTTAAACTTAATTCTGCAAAATAAGCATTCAAGAGCCGCAGATTTAATTTATGTCAAAGATTTTGTCTAAGAGTTCACCATTTTAAATGAAAATTATCCACTTTGATTTAATTTAGGTAAGCCAATAAAACATTTTGCCAGATTAAAAAAATATCTAGAAGCGATAAATGTTTTGCAATGGTTTAATTCATCTGAGCAAGTCCTGCTCAATTTCAAAAGGTTCTAACCAAATTCTAATTGAATTATGAGAAGTAAATTATGACAGAAACAAACTCCACTTCACTTTTCAATTTAACTTCAGCCAGAATTCTGTACTTGTAACTTTAGGGCTTAAGGATGAATTTCAGATTTTTAAGTGCGAATCATGGATCGTGATTCATGATACCAAACTGTATGTATATGTATGATGTGCAAATTTAATGAGCTCAGTTTTTTTCCTAATTGCAACGATGAGCATGCATGAGCCTAGCTGAATAATATGTATGTGTATGTACATCAAGGGAGCTTTTTGTCAACTTCCGGGGAAGGAAAGTTGATATCAAAGCATACCTACTTTCTACTTTGGCAACTGGCTTGGCTTGGCTTGGCTTTGCCCAGGCAAAACTTTTTTTTATGGGATGGGACTGCTACTCGCTCCCCTGTTCCCCTTTACATTTGATTTCCGTTCTTTCTTTCTGAGAGTAGTGTCGTAAAAATTCACTTACCTACAACGTAGAGAATCGCATTTCTCAGTTCCGTAGTGAAATCAGGAAAGTCTGTGGTGACTTCACAACTGTACTTCGCAGTCATGTTTAGGTCCACCTTCTTCAAAGTCAATTGGGTCGCATCTGAGCGGCTCAGCTGTTGACAATATAGAAAATAAAGAAAAAAAAGTTTTATTTAGGATTGCTATTGCTATTGCTTCTCTGGCCTTTCCACCACCCAAGAAGAAAGTTTTTTCTTTCTCCAAGAAAAAAGTGAAAGCACACTGACGTGAATACAGACTGCACCGTAGTACTATGCCAAACCAAACCGCAAATAATATTTTTGTTCCCTTGCAGACTTTTTAATAACTTCATAAAAGTGACAAGTAGAACTAGGCGCTCGTAAAGTAGGGACTGCATCTTTCTTTTCCTTATATGACCCTCTTGCCGGTGCTTTGAAGAAAAGAAAACAAAATTTAAGAGAAGAAGAAGAAGACATGTGCGTAAAGCTATGTATAGCTGTGTCTAGTGTCTCCATCCCTTCTTCTTGTTGTTTTTTTCATGGGGGTTTAATACGCGACAAAAATGCATCATCAAAAAATAAAAGAAACTTTTTTATTTCCCTCGAGTGCAAGATGCACATGGCATGGCTTTTTAAATAGCATAATTTGGCTTTGTCTTTATTTCATTCTTGATTTTTTTGGGCGAGTAGGGGTAGCAATACGGTCGGTTTGAGTTTCATGAATCCTGACACTGCCCGGGACTCGGTTTGATTTTTCGGGATCGGGAAGCTCGCGAGTAACTCGATAACCTTTTGAGTGCATCTACCATACCCATAGTGATTTGTCGTTTGACGGGAATCCGCGCGAGATTCAAAGTTTTGAATTTTGACTTGCAAATGTAAACTCAGGTACGCTTCGAGCATATCTCGCTAAAAGTAAGTTATACAGGTGGGACGTCGTGAATCATGAACGAAGCTTCATTTTGCGACCCCTATCCTATATCTGAGTCCATCGTCCATCTCATTGTGATATGTACCTAATGACAAATGTCATTGTCATCTCATCGGTTTCGCTTTAAGAAAGGACATTTAGAAATAGGAAATGTCTTTTTTCATTGACTTGAAGAATAGCCTTGAATTCAGCTCTCGGTCGTGTCGTGATCAATTTTCTTTTCCATTGTATAGCTCGGCTTACGCATTCACACGCAATAAAAGGGAAAGCGGCGAGACACACACACACATAGAAAGACTGTCTATGTCGGTGGATCCGGATTCTTCTGGAATTTCCATGCGGAGACAATCAGTCTCATAAAATGTGGTATGCTTTGTGTGAGATCATCATCAAGATTAAATCCTAAATCGTAGGCGTTTTCTTCAGATGCAACTCAAGTAAAAGTAGAGAAAATGTATGATGCATTTTTAAGCTAGGAAATATTCGCTTCATTCATGACCATGATCACGATCACGATCACGAATGCGATCATGGCTATGGCTATGGCTGGATTTTTTTTGCCTGTCACAGAACCAATGTTTTTCTGGAGATCTTTCATGGAATGGAATTCTCCACCAAGCAGAAAAGAGACAACGTTCTCCGTTCTTTATTTATTGTGTACGTTTGTGTCCTAATAAAAAACATTTAAACGTCTACTTTCTCTCCTCATGTCCATCTACAAATCCAGACCAGAGAGAAAATCGACCACTGTTGCGTTCCTCTGGAAAATGCTTTTTTCAGGACGACAACAACTATCCCGCCACCACCACCACCGCTACTACTACTACTACCACCACCATCAACATAAATAGAAGACGTTTTTTCTCCCGCTTTCCCTCTTCTCCTCTTTACCGTAAGAAGGGGAAAGCACCGAGAGAAAGTAAGTAAGCAAGTGAGTGAGTGAAATCCTAGTGACCACAGATTGCATTTTGTGTTCCCATCCTCCGGAAAATATATGGGGATTGTGGAATCTTCCTTTCACTTTCACGGAGCCAAAAAAAATCGAGAACACGCACCACTGGACGGTTGCCATTGAACCTTGAACATTGTGCTACACGATTTTTTACGCTCTTTTTTTTACTTTCTACACAGCAAAAATACATATATATCTTCTGATGTGCATTGCAATCTTTCTTCAGAGTATCATTAAAATGATGGGCTTTCTAGTTTCTAGATCCAGGGCCAGGTCCTATCCAGGTCCTATACATGTGGTGTCGGTGTCGTTTTTTTTGCATTGGCTTATGGCTTCCTTGAAAAAAAAAAGAAGTTTGACATCGACATCGGCATCACCACGACAGAATAAAGATATGAAAGAAAAGAAGAAGGATGGGTGGTTTTTTAAAGAGAAAGCATTCACATTCACCATTCACTATTCACGTTGGCTTAATGTTGATACTGTAACAGTTCCAGTGCCAGTGGTGGTGGTGGTGGTAGTCGCGATGGCGACAATGACTCTCTTGCCCTACTGATAAGTATGTATTTCGTAAATGGGGATGATGTTCGCCATTTGATAGAAGGACATAGCCATAGCCAGCCAATCTATTACTATTATGCCATCCAGCCATCCTTTTCTTCTTCCTGTTTCTCTGTTTGCTTTAGGAAGGAGGAATAGTAGTAGACATTGGTATTCAGTCATATCGCCATCACAACCACCGACACTACCATCATCATGATCATCATCCTTTTGCTCGTCAGATGTGTTTTATTTTTCGGGGTTATATGAGGTGGAAAAGTTTCTTTTTGCTGCTAGGAAATTTAGTTCGTTTTATTGAATGAATGGAAAACTTTCCCAAGCATAAGTATTATAGTGGCACGCAGTATAGGGAGCATTCACATCAAACGTAACGCAAAAATCCCAATTCATCAGACCACCCACCCTCCCATGTTACGCACTTTTATATTCATAGCCCGGATAAATATGCATTTATAAATAAAGAGAAAGTTTCAAAAAAGCAGCAAGGTAACTATAAAAACTGAAATGTGTTTTCATGAAATTATTTCTTGGAGATAGCCCAGCCCGTCTAATTTTTACCACGCCAAAATGTATGTTTGAATATTGCAAAATGCCTTCATTAGCTTTGCCTCAATCATACTGAAGACGGTGAAAGTTACTTTCACCGTTTACTGCTGTCAAGAGATAACGCTAGGGAACACCGAATGTAAAAAATCAAAGAGATGTAATTCATATTATTAACTAGACGGGCTCTGCTACATCTTAAAGCTAATTCTTAAGAAACCGATTCCACCATCTATTGTCTAATGGAGTCCCTTTTCGAACTTATTTAATAAATGCATATTTATCCGGGTAATATATGGAGTGTCACGCTTCTCCGGGAACCCTCCTTCCACCCTAAATTCAAACGTTTGATGTGAATGTCCCCATATGTGGTAGTCCAATATTTGTTGCTTTTTCCTCCCTTTTTATCTCCTCTCTCTTTCACTTGTCTTTACTTTCGCTGTCAGATTCCTTCTTTTATTCTCTGTAGATGAGGAGGAGAAAGTAGGAGAAGAGCCGGGTGCTTTTCCCCCTCTCTTTTCTCATCTGTGGTTTTTTATTGCTACTGCTGCTACTCTTCTTTTCCTGTATTTATGTGATGGCTCTCAATATATATTTCTTTTGCTAAGTAGCAAGAGCAAGTATGTATGTAAGAGCAAGTCGATATATTCATACCCTCATTCATTTAACGCTGATGGAGCATATTAGTTCCCTCTTTTGGATACTCCATTTTGTGTGAAGGTAATCTGTCTAACTGGAGACCGCCAGCATTTATATTTTTTCAGTGTTAGGAACATGCTAAGTGAATAGCTGTGGGTAGGTACTTAGGCTTTCATGATGTTAGTTTCTGTCCGTCCGTGCGTCCGTACAACTAAGTATTTAACAGCATCCAACTTATATTTTTTGAAGATAATCCTTAGGCAAATACCTAGGTTAGTTTCCCTAATATGGACCATCGGTTTACTCCATCGACCATTATGGATTGCTTAAAATTTTGAAACGATTGCATTGCAACATTGATATTTTGGGCTTTGACCTCCAAAATGATATCGAAATGTCGAATTCGAATTTGCTGTTTACACTCCTTTTGAAGTTTTAAAATTTCAGAAATATTTGCGCAAACTGAAATATTCTTGTTTGATGACTATGCAGTGACTACGTTTGAATGATAAATACTCGAGACCCAAAATATGGATTTTTTTTAAAATTTTGATTGAAAAATAAAATAGCATCGGTGAACCAAATTTAAACTGATTTAAATTTTATAAAAAATAACATTGACATTTAAAGTTTAAAGTCGCGTGATCCTCTTTACTACTCCACTCGATTTATTTATATTTGAAGACTGCTCCTTCCAAAAGTGTTTGCTTCAAGTACATTCATCCGTATCTAACCTACCTCTACCTAAACGGAAGATGACATGGCAAATCAGTTCAGGATACTACGATGAGGACGATGATGAGGGAAGAAAAAATATTAACAAAATCAAGTATCTACTTCCTCCTCCTTTCTTCTTGCAGATTGCAGAATGACCCCACTTTCCACCCCATTTCACCCGACCCTTTCATTTGTCAACAGCACTAACCAAGCATCCTCCAGCAATATACAATCTATCATCCTCCTCATCATCTTAATTACGGGAAGGATCATAATGTGAAAGAACTTGCTAGAAGAGAAGAGAACAAGATTTATTTTTTTCACGGTTCATTGCACTCGAGAGACCAGAGGAGAAAGGACAAGCTTGTACTGTACTCGATACACAAAACAAATACAACATTTTTTTGTTATATGAAAACTAAATTAAGTGAACTTTCTGATCTCACAGTCTCGAGTGCATCCTTTCCCCTGGCCTGGCTGGCTTGACTTGACATCATTTATTTGCTCTTGCTCGCTATCACGTGTAATTGCATTGCCATTGCCATCAGAATCAGAACCAGAAGCAGAGTTAACGAGCGTTAAGATAAACTTTTCCCTGGATGATGGTGATGGTCATGATGATCATGATCATGCTGATTTAACAAGGCGAACAGTGTAAGGAGCAGGAGATGGGGGGAAATGCAGCAATCTCAATAAAATAGTGATTAGTTCTCCTAGTAGCTTATTAAGAAACAATTAAGCACACACCTCTCTGCAACCTTTAAACAATTAAAGCGAACACCTGAGTGAACTCCTAAAAACTATGTATAGGTAACTCGTTTACTCCTTCAGGAGCCAGAAGGAGGCTTTCAAAGGCCTCTCCACAATCCACCCATTTGCCGGATAAATAAAGGCAGACGTCGCAGAGTCCACTCCTATCCTCTTCCCAATTCAGGAAGAGTGGAGGGATATGATATGGATAGATAGATAGATGGATGAATAAAGAGCATTTTCTTGGTAATCTCATACCGTTGTCGATAAGAGGATAGTGATAGTGAATGTGGATTGTGGATGACGATAGAAAAAGAGGCATAGGTATACACACTCTCACACAAAATCCCATTTGATCCACCACCGCACACATCCATCTATTCAGCCAATCTTGCTCATTCATCAGCAACCGCCGAAAAGGATTTCCAAAAGAGATTCCTTCTCTCTCGGCTCGAGTAACTTTGAATACATACCATCACATCATCATCATCACTACCAAAGTACTAAGCAAAGCAAGCCACTATTTAATCAGCATCAGGACCAGGACCACCACCACCAGCAGCAGCAGCAGCTAGCCCCGAAAATAGAAAAGGATCTATCTTTTATCCATTTTTATACAATTCATAAATACAAACTTTTCTCCCTCAAATCTCCGGTATTTCACCTGTGAAGACTGACTACGGATATTTAATACGACGACAATACAATGACAATCACTGCTTCACATGCTCCTGCTACTACTACTACTGCTATGTGGAGGATCACATCACAATACAATACAACACCTTGCTCGTCAACCACGTCGTTTACCTTTTTGAAGACATCGTATCACGTGTTAAAAAAATGAATGTGGAATAATAATAAAAAAATCCTCCACTCACTCCACTCCACTCCACTCCATTCTCCCGTAATAACAATAATATCTCAACTACATAAACTCAAGAGGAGAAAGCAGCAGATATCATGTTGCTCACTCAGACTAGCTCAGAGCTTAACTTTCCTTTTACTTTCTCCAGAAAAAAATATAATATCGTTCTATTCTCATCCGAACACAAGCTAAACCAAGCCACTCAATAACATTCTCTATTTTTTCTCTAAAGTCACTAATGTCCTTTCACTTACTTTCCCACTCCCCCCTTCATTCTTCTTTTTTCACTCTCCGTTCGAATTACAACACAAGCCAGGCCAGGCCAGGCCAGGCGTTTGCTTTTTTTGCTAGTGGAGTGAGTGATAATAAAAAATGCTATTCATTCATTGATTCATTCATAGGTATCGTATCAAAACTTCCTTTTTCTTTTACCGTTTGTCTTCGTCTTTCTCTCCTTGATTCTCTTTCTCTCTATTTTTTGTTATCATTCAGGGAGAGGAAAAAAAGTGAAAGTGAACAACAGGATGTCCATAAGGTCCATTCGAGGAGGAGGATGAGGAGGATATCTATTCTTATTGATTTTGTCACTTAAACTCCTTCGTATCATTCTCATCATCAACATCATCATGATATCACCTTAGCTCTCTTCTTCCATTTTCTCAATAACATTATGTATTTTTTGTTTCATCCTCATCCTCACCCTCCACTGTCTTTTCTGGCTTGGGCTCTTCAAGAGAATCAAAAGTTATCAACTCACACAGAATCTCTCATTTTTCCTCTTCTCACTCGCTTTCTCTTGCTCGTTTGAGGTAGGAAAAAATATAAATGTTTTTTTTCTAGAGGAAAAGCATATGGGGGATTTGAGACTCGGGAAAGAAGTCGGTAATCTTCCTTTCTCTCTCTTGCATTATGTGTCTTATGCTTCGTTGCATTCATCAATGACGTGTGCCTACTTAAGATGTATGCATTTTATCAACTCTCCTCATGCCAAAATCCTTCCTCTTATCTTGAGAAAGTGAATCCCTGGATTGGATCTATCTTCTTGCTGGATATTGGAAATTGGAATAAAGTGGGCTACGTACTTTCGTATATAATCAACGCAAACGCACATTCGTTTATGTATGCAGACGAAGAAAGCAAATCCGGCGTTGGGTGGATTTTAATGGGAAATAAATTCAATTATTCATTCGACTCTACTGAAGCATCCACCTCCACTCACTCACTTGCAATCAAAATAAAAGATTACGAGAAAGGATATTGAGACATCGTAATTCAATCGGAGTTTACAAGGGTCATTCATGACTATGTATGTATGTATGTCTGTGTTTAAGCACGGAGGAAGGAAGGCGCCTTCAGTCCCCTCCACTCCACAACCCACAAATCCATAATATCAAAATGGCCTTAATTCCTTGGAAAACGGATGTTTACTCAGCAAGAAGAAATCGATACCGCAAACTTCAACTTTCTACTTTCTCCACTTCCTCCTTTCTCATCTTCATTTGGTATATTCAATGTAGTTTGTTGGATAAACAAGACTTTTGTCGGTGAGGTCGAGTGGAGTGGATCTAAAATGTTACACCAGAGTCGAATTTAATGTATGTAGTTATCTTACACACAAGAAGTTTCTTGCACCAACTTGACTTTCCGGATTAATGCTTTCACTTCATATTGTGAAGAAAGCTAAAGGTCTTCAGGGAAGAGCTTGCATAGTAGATAGCTCTTAAGCTAATTAGCGCCGCAAAAGGTGAGTCAACCCGAGGAAAATACACATTCCATTTGTTCACAAGGAAGGCTTACAATCTCATCATCATCCTCCCAAGCCAGGCAGATGCAGAAGTGATACGGTTGATAATACATATAATGCTTTTACAAATTAAAAACTATTTTATTCTGGAGTGGAGTTTTTAGCTAGGTATGCATCATTAGATTTCAGAATAGCTAAATGAGAATCATACCTGCGGAGCAAACCATAAAATGGTACTTGTACTTACGTTGCTTTCTAACATTTCACTTTCACCACACAGCGGCAGAGAAACACTTTCTCCGGGTGTTTCACAATCCATGAAAATTAAAAACTTTGTTTTTTATAGCCACGCATGCATATCTAAAATCTAAAAACGTGTTAAAAAAATTTTGAAGATAATGCAAAAGAGCAAGTCAAGCCAAAGCCAAGCCAGCAGGGCATGTAAGGAGTAAAGAAGGGGTGAGGAAATAAATTTTTTAAAGAAGGTGTAGGGTGTACATAGTTCTAGTGGGGCTAACAAAATACGCTCGTATTTCTTCCCGGCCTCCTCTTGGCCTGTCAGTTTAAATATGAGTTGTAGTGAAGAAAAGCCTTTCTTCATCTCTTTTATCATATTTTTTTCGGACAACTTCACTAAATAATGCACATCCAAAAAAAAGAGGAAGATGAAGACTTCATAGAGAAGAAACCTTATGCAGAGCATTATCATAATCAAAGTAGGACGCATATACATAAGCAGAGATCCACGGACCCGAAAAGCCTTCCGAAAAAAAATTGAAGAATGAGCTGTACAATATTCAGCTATAAATAGGTATTACATGCATTATGCATATTTACAAGAAGATAAAAAAATACCAGCTCGCCATAAAAAGCATCTCGATCTTGTCTTCTTCCATTTTATATGCATTATTATTATGAATTCGCTCCACAGTATATTTCATGTCTTGTTGATGTCTTGCAAAGTGGATCACTTCATATATTACATCGCTTTCCCCGGAAAAATATTATGCATTTCTAAAGAAGCCAAAGAAGGAGAAGACCTCCTCCCGATTTCCCTAGTGTCCGCGTATTAACCTCCGCAAGAGTTGGAGTTGGTGTACAAAGTACAAAGTGCATCTTTTTTCAAGAGGAAAGTAAACTTTCTTTTTTAAATGGAGAAAGGTGGTGTCTACCTCTCTTGGCCTGACTTTCTCTATTCAGGGCAAGTAAGTCATTCAGTCAGTCGGCAAACAAGGGAAGACGTGGGAACAGAGAGAAGCAACAATAAATTTTAAGTGGGAGCCAGAAAACATTTCCACAACCATATCCACATCCAACATCCTATCCACCTTTGCTTTCTCTCTCTCTCCAGTAGAGAAAGTTTTTGCTTCAGAAGTTTCCCCGTAATAGTGTAATCGGCGGGGAAGCAAAGCCAAGCCAAGCCATGCCAGGCCACATGAGAGTCAAGTGTGAATGAATATTATAACAACTTCGTGGTGGGAGGTGAGTCAAGGGTGTGAAAAAGTGAAAGTCAGATGAAAAGATAGATATACACAACAACAGTAGTAGTAGCAACAAAACACTTCTGTTGCATTTCCCTCGAAAAAGAAACAGCCTTATCATCTCCATTTCTAGGACTTTCTCTCACTTTCTCTCTCTCAGGAGGACTCAAGACTCAAGTTCTCCCTCTTCTTGCATGCGAAATAGCTATAGCTGAAGTGAATGGGGTTGCTCCACTCTCGAAAGCGAAATGAGGAAGCATCTGCACAAAAAAGATTTCTATCGTTTTCGAGCCGAGCTATTTCCTCCAAAATAAAAAATAAAGGAAAATGGAATGTGATTGTGAATGATAATGATGATGAAAAAACTAGGTTCTATAGTAGTAGCAGTTTTGAGATGGTAGTCGTGCGGTTGCTTCCTTTTCCAGTTGACTGCATCGCATCCCTTCCTGGAGGAATCCAATAAGGTACAATTTGCATGCATAATGGACATGCACACATTTACCGGCAATTTTCTACGCATAATAATCAAGCCCTCTGAACTCGAAGAAGACCAATTTTCTCTCCCCTTGAACAGTTTCTCTTTTTTTGGAAAAAGGGGGTTGTAAGAGATCCTTTCCCTTTGATCCTTTGTTAATGGTCTTAAGACCAAATGGAGATTGTAGATGATGATCATGACCATCATGAGGATTTTGCATAATGTAGCACGTACTAGGCCACATATTATTGCAGTCGTTTTCTCTTCCTCTAATATCCTCATGAAAATTGCACTGCCACTGACTGAACTGACAAAAATTTGAAAGTTCTAGACCCAAGCCAAGCTAATGGCTGCAATGTGAAATACGTCGCATGGTCCCGTATACTCGTTATCATTACCACTTTCATTAACTTTCTCTGGGATTTGTTCTGCAAAAAATTATATTATTATCCTTGCATGCTGATTCTAAGTTTTACTTATCCCATTTTATAAAAAGTTTCTTTTTGATAACTCTTTTCTTCGTTTTCTCAGTATTTTTACTTGTAAGACGCATCACGCATACTGACGTTCACAGCAATGCATTCACTGTTTCTTTTTCATGCACGACCTGGTCCTGGCCCTGGTCGGGCCTGGCTTGGCTTCCTACAGCTACAGCCATATCCGTATTCTTCACATGAACCGAATATATTTTTTTGCTTCAACTCTTCCAAAAAATATGCTCAGAAACCTGCATTAAAAATAGTTACTCTCCTTTAGTTCTGTTACAGTTGTTGTAATGCACACTGGACCATGCAAGGAACTACATAGGAAGGAGGAGGAGGGAGGAAATGACAATATCACTGTTTTACAGTACACTTGCAGCAGGAGAAGTCCAAATTCAAGAGCAAAAAAAAACCCAAAATATGTTACGTCCATCAAGCGAGAAAAAAGGAAAGGAAAAAGAACACTGTCTAAAGGCAATAATATTCAGTCAGTCAGTGGAATTTAAAGTGATACACATTTCCACGCAATATTAATGGCTAACACTGGCCTAGTCCTTCTGAAGAAATCCAAAGAAAAAAATAGCTACAGATATGTACATATTCTGCGAAAAAATGAAGAAAAGGCAAGGCTAGGGTAAGAAAAGGAAAGTGACAAGCGTATTTCCTACATGGTTTCAATCCATTTGCCCTTGCCTTGCCGTCCTTTAAACGCCAGATTCCTCTGATCTTCATTTTCTCCTTTTCAAGTGTGCAATGTTCAATGCTCAGCTTCCTCCACCATCCTCAACTTAGCTTCCTTCACTTTTGGGAAGGAGAAAGAATGTGGTGGAAAGTGGAAAGATGACCAATATAAAAGTAAAAAAGGAAAAGATAAAAAAAGAAAAGAATTTCCGTTTACTCAAGCACATCTTTTCTTCCCCTCGGGCCGCTTTCCACGGAAAAATATACAAAAAGGAAAGTAGATAAATTTTTGCAGAAAAAAGATGATGATGAGCAAAACGGAAAGGAAAATTATATTTTCCATGCATTTTATTTAAAATTATGTAGTTTTCAAACATGAACTACTGTACTTGGAGAAAGTCAAAGTATATTTAAGCAAATTCTTTTGTAGTTTGCATGTGAATTTTTTTTAGAAAATTGGCAAAATTGCAATGCCTTCTTTCTTCCCAATCCATGTCCAACTTATTCAGTTCCAGGATTTGAATGGATTGATGAAGAAGGCTGAAGATGAATTGAACGACATGCGTCGGCACGCATTCTCTCCTGATGACATCAAAAAGAAAGTCTAATTCGGATGAAATCAAATACTGAAATATTTTTTCCCAAGGAAAAAATTATTTTTGGCACAAGTCAGCCCTCCAAGATATTTCACTCTCTTTATTGTTTTATGAGAAGAAAGTTTATTTTACCTCGAAAATAATGAATTTTCTTCTGACTTTCTCCCTCAAGGGCAATCACTAGCTTTGGCTTGGTTGTTGGTGTTTGGTTTTGGTAGAATGCATAGCTATAGCATGTTCTTTAAAAGGAACTTTTTCTTGAAGTGGCGGAGTGGAGTCAGCAGAAACTTTTGTAAAATTTATTTAAGCCTTTATGACATCACTCCTCGAGTCCTTCATATTTTTTTCCATAAAAAATCTATTCTTTTACAACTTCTCCAATGTTGTATAATAATCACAAATTAAATGGACGTATTCTCTTGAGTTCCGTCATCAAACTTACATCAATTTGCAGTCCAACAATCCAGCCGTCTCTCCAGCCTTGACGTAGGGCGGCACGTCAACTCGAACGTTGAGGCCACCATCCCTCCTGTAATCTGACATTCTTGCTCGAACTCCTAAAATAGGATCCAAAAAAATTCAGGTTAGTGGCACGTCATCCTCATCATCATCATTATAATATTATTCATAAAATATTATATTTCCTCCCCGAAAACTTTGTTTCTTTTAGTTTCTCCGGAGACTAATTCAATTATACAGTGTCTTGGAAAATCAAATCAACTTTCTCTTTAAGGCTTCGACTTTCTTCGGGCCAAGTGAAAAATAAAACTTTCACTTGAAGAGAATATGAAGAAACGAAGGTAAGAAAAAGGAGGGAGATTGCCATGCCTTGGCTTGGCCGTAAATCTTCACTATACCTTTTCCCCTTCTTGAATAATTCGACATGCGTAACCTATCTTTCTCTTAACTGAATCGAAAACTTCTTTAACGACACACTTCCTTCCTACTAGGTATGTATCTACTTCCCTCCTTACTTTCTCACTGAAGAAGAAGAAGTAGTAAACAAGTGAAATTATCTTTTAATCAAAAGTGACAGGACACGGCATGAGGTTTTTTACTCGCTTTGCTGGAAAGTATCTCTTAAAACATTTCAGAAAAGGAAGTTTCAAAATCAACTTTCCTCGGAAGTAGTAATCAGTAACAGTAATGATCACTTCCACCTTTAAAATTCATTTAAAAGACTTTTTCTATTCAATTTATAAAATGAATGAGGCTCTACTAATGCAATAAAAAAGGAGAAAGTTCATCATCTTGAAATACCTTTAGCCTTTAAGGCTGAAACTGAAATGAATCTGATGAAGATGAAGTCCGAGAACATACATACAAAAGTGGTGCACAAGCACAAGCACTACTTACTTTGTAGGTATTATGCTTTCAAATTATGAGCTAATCCTATCATTAGCCCCTCCGCTCCGCACAACTTTCTCTTTTCCGCCCTTGAGCATCATCATCCTACATAATAATATTGTGTGATTGTAATAAATATAAAAGCTTGTGAAGTACATAGGTATAGTGCAAACAAAGGAAAATGAGACCCAAATCTTGAGCTCAACCCATTTTCTCAAAAACTCTTGAGGAAAAGACTTTATTCCTTAAATCCTTTGTTCCACAGACTAAGTAAGTATGACGACTCCGACTACGACTACCCCTTTTTGTTTCGCTTTGTTCACCACGGCCACGGCTCCCATTCTCTCTCCTCATGCGGCTTCTTCTTCTCCTTCTTCTTCTTCGCTGCAGTTTTTTTCTTTTCACGAAGGAAAACTTTTTTCGCGGAATGCGTGAGCGAGCGAGTGAGTGTGAGTCGTGCCGGGGATTTCTTTTGTAATCAAGATCTACCTCCAATTACCAGCTTACGTGTCCCATTAAACACTTTGTCAATAATTTTTTTTTGTTGTTGTCATTTCCCTCCACAAAATAGAGTAGGAAGTAGATCTCTCTTCCCTGTACTACATACTACATAGTATAATGTAGCTGAGCAAACAAATCTTGAGCAAACACAAAACAAATATATAATGCAATTCCGCTCAAGAGAGCTTCCGCTGTAAGCCTGAAGTAAAGTAAAATGCAAACATGAACATGATATTATGTATTTTCTGAAGACATTCATTTCCCCAATTCCCATTTCCATTGCATTGCATGTGTACCTATTTATGTGTGTACTTTTCCAAAGGAGGAGAGAACCAGAGAACTCCACCGACCATTTTTCACCTTTTTTTTCTTCTTCGAAGTAAAAATGCAAGAATATTTTTTTTCTTCTTCTTTTCGGAAGTCAAGAAATAGAAAAAAAATATGAATAACCTTCTAAAAAATACTGCTTTTTTCATATTATCCCCTTTTTACTCAAGAATCATTTTTTCTCTCTTCTTCTTCTTCTGTCTCTTGTGCATATGAAAAGCGATGAAAATGGAGAACAAGTGCGAGTGAGAGGATTTATGAGCATTTGTTATGTATGTTTAGCTCTGAAGCAGGAGCAGCGGGATATGAAAAAAAAGACTCGATAAATGGGATACCTTGAGCCTCTAAATCTGTCGAAAGCAAACGAATATCTAAGTAGACAGTAGACACCCTAGCAGTTCCAGATTCCTGATCTTCACTCCTTTTTAAAGGCACGCAAACAAATACAAACACTCAAGTATTAGAATTGCTGGTGCTGCTGCTGCTACTGGAATACATATGAATCAAATGTGAGAAGACGCACAAAAAAAAATAAATATAATATATATGTACTACTTTCCTCGGGAGAGATCTACTTTGCAGTTTACGCACAACACAACACAACAACTGAACAAAAAATAAAATTTGAGAAAGGTGGTGGTGGTTAGAGAGCAGTTAAAAGGCTGACAAAAGGATATTTTTACTGAATGGCAAATTCTAAACTTGGCAAATCATGAAACAGACAATGGTTATGTTGTTCAAGATGGCAATTAAAAGTTACCCTGCAAAATTGACCAAGAATCATGATGGCAAAACATGTTTGATTTTCCTAGCAAGTTCCTATTGCGGAAAAAACGTTAAAATGGATAAACGTAAATCAAATTAAGGAACTGTTATAAAGTTACTAAATTTGAAAAGAAAATGATGAACGAACATCCGTTTTTTGCCAATATGCATTTTAAATTTTCAAGTTATTTTATTCCTCATTTTTGAATTTCGCCAAATCAATTTTGCCTAAAAATATTGAAAAAGGCCAAGTTTCGCCAAGTCAGGATTTGCCATTCGAAACATTTACTGAAAAAACACCCTATCCTATCCCAATCCAAAAATTTTCTTTGTTGCCTGATTCCTTGAAAACGGCGAGAGAATTTATCACATATGCCCATGCCCATATACCATACCCCACAGCCGAAAGCGATGCGATGCAATTTCAAATATCCATACTTACATAGAAAAAGATTCTTGAAATGAAACGAGAAAAGTCAAAGAGTAGAAAGTGAAAGAAATATCATATTCATATGATTTCTTTTTTTACTTTTCTGATGCAGTTCACACGATCAAGGATTCAACGATCACCTCTCTCTCTCTCCCTCTTTATTTCTCACTGACTGCACTTGTGTTGTTGTAAATTGTGAATTGTGATTGTAAACGGAAGAGAGGATGTGGCGGTGGTGGAATGGTTTTCAGATTTTATTTTCATGAAAACAGCATCCTTGTCCTCCCTCACGCGAAAAGAGCATATTGCGGCAAAGGAGAAAAAAATACTTTCTTTGGGTGTTCTGTTCAGTTCAACAATAATTCATATTACAGCTTTGAAGTATGAAAAGGAAAGGAAAAAAATGCTCGAGTTGGAGTCGATTTCCGTTTTCCTCCTATCCTTTCTGAGGAGTGAAATGCATGCCTGATATTTATAAGCAGGGAGAGGAGGGGGGATGAGCACTTTCTCTCTGATTTCTCTACCATTTTTATCTAGAAGAAAAAGGCGAGATGAAATTAATGTGTTAGTCTGCTGTTGACCTCACCTCATCCTCATCATGCAGGGCACATTGTCTCTCAAAAGGAAGCAATCAAAACAAAAAAGGAGAGAGAGAAAAAGTTTTTTTTTGGGAAACCGAGGAAGGAAATAAATTTTGAGGGGAAGAAAATATATTATTTACTGGAGAAAGTATATTTATTTCCTTTATAATCTATTGCTCATTATTCTCTTTGGGAAAGGGAAGAGTCGAGTATGTGGTGTGATGATGATGAAGCATAAAGTATGGCTCCGGTTCAGTAATAAAGCGTATGGTTTACCGAGCAGTACTCAAAAGAAAAAACTTTTACTTCGTCATTATCTACTATCCACATCCACCCCTGGAAAATGCTGCTGTTGTGCTGTGCTGTAGTTGTGGACTGGAGTGAATGAATGGAGTGGATTGGGAAGGCTTAATTCTTCCCACGATTTCCTTTCACGAATCTTAAGCTAAATATGAATGAACTATTTATTCCGTGTGGCTCCCCGCTGATCTTTCCTGAATTACCGAGCCGACCGACTGACAGACACAACTGTCGGAGGAGTTGGTGGAGTCTGGTGCAAACTCTAACTTGCAGTCGCAATAGAGACAGGGGTGTCATCAGTGCAATACAATATAATTTACTAAAGATGCGAAATAAACCTAATGACTACGACTGGCGATGGTGAAACTTGTCATTAGTATTGAGCTAGCTGACTGAGGTTTTTGCATCACACATGCAATTTTGAGAAATAAAGTCTCGTAGTAAGTGAGGCCTTGTGCAGAGTTCGCAATTCCATGAGATAGTAAATAATTTTATCAATCGCGGAATAAAATGGATTTATCCACTTAAAAATTTTTGGTGGATGAATTGGAAAACGTGGAAATAATCAGCTATTTCCATTTACACATGTATATGGAGAGAATTTCATCCAATTTCAACTAATTTGTCCATCCAGTGGACGAAATTCGTATCATCCATCAAGGAGTTAGTGGATAAATGAATAAAAGGCTAACTCTGGCCATGAAATCGGGCGGGATTTATAGAAAATTTTGAGACGAAATGTTGGCAAAGTATATCCGTTATGTAAGTCCTTGACTTTGATCGCAAAATTATGTTGAATACTGTACCTTAACCTAAAAATGGGCGGAAACGTCTAAAAAAGACACCCAACATAAATTGTAAGTCATATATAATGTAGCATTAAAATATTCGTCGTGCTGAATTTTTGATATGCAAGAATGTGATGATTGAGTCGCAGTGTTTGCACTTCTGCTGTTTTCAAAAAAGCAAATACCTAGGCGCTTTTTTCCTATATAGCAGCTATTTCGGCTGATCAAATTTCCTTAGGGTTGCCCATTTACATGAAAAAAACATTTCAGGACAGACACAACTGTCGGAGGAGTTGGTGGAGTCTGGTGCAAACTCTAACTTGCAGTCGCAATAGAGACAGGGGTGTCATCAGTGCAATACAATATAATTTACTAAAGATGCGAAATAAA
>JAHZNI010001775.1:0-12062 GCA_027744415.1 Seira ritae | reverse complement strand
TAAGGCGGTGACATCGCTCGAGGAGACCGTAGTCCCCATGACATGCAAAAATATTGGATATTCTCTCAGGTCTTTCAGGATGGCCACTGGTGTATAAAATCATAGGCTTCTGGACTCAATTTGCAACCTACAAGCAAAGAAAATTATCGCATATTATTAATTATGACGCAAACGAAAGGCAACAAGACGAGAACAAATTGGTTTTTAGTTTTTAATAAACTTGCACTACCTCCCAATGGATCTCCCTTCGCAGCATCAAATCCTGCAGAGATGAACACCAACTCTGGGTTATATTCATAACAAATGGGCATAACGACATTGAGGAAGGCCACAAGGTATTCGGTATCTCCCATCCCACTTTTATTCCACGGAATGTTGACATTGAAGCCTTTTCCACATCCTGAACCAACTTTATCGTAGTTCGCATCATCGGAGCAGGGAAAAAAGCCACCGTGATCGTAACGATGAAGGGAAATGTAGAGGACACGGGGGTCTTCTTCGAACATGTGCTGGATACCATTACCGTGATGTACGTCCCAGTCAAGAATCAAAATCCTGAAGATTTTAATAGAATGTTAGCGGGCTTGCTTCATGGGTGAAAACGATAATTTGGCAATCATTAGCCGTTTAGCAGAAAAGTTTTCCTTCCTACCTTTTCAGACCATGATTTTCCAGAGCGTACTTGGCAGCTAGAGCGACATTATTGAAAAGGCAGAATCCACAAGGCTCATCAACTTCCGCATGGTGACCTGGCGGACGGACTATAGCAACTCCAGATCGACATTTTCCATCGACAACTTCATCCACAACCTATTTCGCGCACAAACACAATCACATCAATGAAAGCTTTAGAGATCATATGAACATAATTTGAACTGAAAGTCTACCTGGAGGACTGATCCAGCAGAAACTAGGGCACATTGATATGAGTGATTGTTGAAGTAAATCGAATTGAAGTTTTCCTTAAACTTGTACAGGTCTCGATTACTCATTTTCTGGGTTCCCTTCATCTTTCGGATGTGGTCTTCTGTGTGGACAAGGAGGAGCTCTTCTTCAGTCGCTTCTCGAGATTTTAAGGCGGTGACATCGCTCGAGGAGACCGTAGTCCCCATGACATGCAAAAATATTGGATATTCTCTCAGGTCTTTCAGGATGGCCACTGGTGTATAAAATACATCACAAAATCATGAATAATTATCATTCACGAACCAGGAGAAATTTTTTAAAAAAATATGAAAACTTACGGTTCGGATGCGTTTCTATGCTTCAACATCAAGTCGTCGTATACGATGGCAACTCGGTGGGGTGCTTGCACCAGATTAGTTGTAAGGATCAACTTATCTAACCTTTCGTTCAAGGTTTTGATAACATCAGGACTCTGTTCCGGGTAGCAATTCCTTGTTTCGTAAACCTGTGGTTTTGGATATGTCCATAAGAATTTAGCTTCTGGAATATGCAACTTGTTCTCCTCCCTCTTGCTACTTTCTTCTCCTTCGTCAACAGAAGTTTGACCGATTAAAAATGACCATTTAGATTGCAACATGTAGGTGGAGTTCAAAACAGTTTCCACAACTCTAAACGCCAGAGTAAGAATGTTTACTTCCAAAAAAAAAACTACGTAAATATAAACGACCAAGTCAAGTATCAAACATTGACTTACTCGCTTGTTGGTCTACTGATGGGTGGAATCACAGGACACGAATCTCCCAGGAGAGTCTTTAACGTCAGAGCAGCACCTTCCGCCAAAGATTTCAGGCAATATCCACCCTCCAAAACCACTGCCACTTTTCCACCAGCCAATCCCAACAATGGAGATACAAGATGGGAATAGCAAGCAGGTGTAACTTCCATTTCACCCTAAATGTTTTTAGATTTTCACAGTACAAAATGTTTTGGGAATATATTAATGAAATAGAAGTTTGTGTGACAGTTGGGCTAACTGAATGAACGCTTGGCTTGAAAGTTGAATTAGCTATTTCTCTTACTTTTTCGTCGCCCATTGCCGAATCGAAACCCGCCGAAACAATAACAAGGTCAGGTGAAAACTATTAGAATTAAATTGGAAAAGTGATAAAAAATTTCAAAACCAACTAAATTCGAGCTCAGCAATCTTTTTCCCCATTCACATTTAAGGCAACATTAGATTTAACATCTAACAGCATTCAATTTAAATGCTAGCCAAGCGTTATCCAAAAGCCCATTTGCCCTTCATTCGCAATTTCCTCGTACCTCCATACACCCCAAAGCAGCATCATAGCCAGCGGAGACAATCACTAAATCTGGATTAAACTGTATTGTAAAATAAGTAATGCTTTATTAAATGATTGAAATTCAAAGCTTTCCATGTCCCTTTATTTTCCCCTAATCTGACAAAGCAGAGCAGAAATCTGCTTATTACCTGGTATGCTATAGGAAGCAATAGCTGATGCCATATCGATAGAAAATCAGAATTGCCCATTCCAGTTCGATTCAAAGGCACATTACAATTGAATCCCACCCCGTCATTCGAGCCAATAAAGTTGAAGTTAGATTCCTCCAAATTCGGCCAGAACATTCCATGTTCAAATCGATGAGTGGAGAAATAAAGAACTCTTGGATCATCGTAAAAAGCTTGTTGTGTCGCCTGCCCATGATGAACATCAAAATCTACAATCAAGATCTTCGACGCTTTCCCCTCATCTAAAGCTCGCTTCGCAGCAATCGCTACATTATTGAAGTAACAGTAGCCACAGTATTCAGACTTCATTGCGTGATGTCCCGGAGGTCGTATAATGGCCATTCCATTTTGTACATGTCCATCCAACACCGAATTCACTAGATCTATCGTTGACCCAGCAGCAAGGAGAGAAAGGTCGTAAGTTGTTGGATGAAAGTAGACAGCGTCGTAATTTGAAGCATGCTTCTCTAAACTCTCCTCATTTGACTCGTGACTCTCACAAATTTTCTTCAGCTGCTCGATATGGTCTTCCGTGTGGATTGATAAAATTTCAGATTTAGAGGCTGAGCGTGGCTCGATATGTTTGGATCTTGAGAGAAGACCAAGCTCTTCGCATCTTCATGAAATATAAACAATTTTCATTTCATTGATTTTTCAGAACAAACAAGTCAGTTCCGCTTAAGTATAATTTACTATTCACCTAAAAATAACAGAAGACAATCTTTCAGGTTTTTCTGGATAGTTTGGATCCCACAGGCATCTGTGCTGAAGCATGCTAAGGTCATAGACAACCCCAGTTGCTTTCCTGACATTGTCCTTGCTATCACGAGCCTGAACAAACAAAAAGTTAACAATAGACTTTGCTCCGCTGCAACAAACACTTAAATTTTCAGAATATGACAGTAGGCTTACAGGCTGCAAATGATCCTTAATCATGATTGGAACATCTTGTAACGCTTTCTTCCTCATCTGAGCATTTTGTTTGGCAAGGAGCAGAGCAGGGGATGGTTTATGAGCTGGACGCTTTGACTTTTTCTTCATGCTCGTGGCTCCATGTTCTCCTGGCGGACTGTTGTTCCCGTTTGCGTCAGGTTCTGATACTGCTTTTACTGGATTCGGATCATTCTGCTCATCTTCCGCCAAGGTGCGACTTCCTATGTTAGCGTTCGCATTTAAAGGAATTAAAACTGGTATATTGCTATCTGAAGTGCTTTCTCTGCGACTAAGATCTATGATCGGAGGATTTGTTTCGATTTGCTCATCGATCGGTTTGAATTCAGACATTTTCCCAAGTTCTCGAGGCAAATCCGCGAATAAGCGTAATAATAAAAAAGTGAGGCGATTTGAAAAAATTGATGATCCGCGAATCAGAATCAATCAGGAACGGAGAAGGATCATTTGATTTAGGATTTGAAGGAGGCAGACATTAACTAAAAATAAAAAGGAGAAAACAAAAAATTTTTTAAACTAGACCGAACCCACCATACCACAGACACGATGTAAACGAAAACTAAATATTTTAAATGACATAGGCATAACTGAATGTGTAACATGCACAACTAAAATGAATTACAAAAACTGAAAAACTAGAAACAAAAGATGTGATGCATTATATTTGAGGTATGCATGCTCATTAGAACACCGTTAATGTCCTGCTGTGGGCCATGAACATCCTGATTTGTCAATTTAATTTGTACATGAAATTCTCAAAGTCTCAACAACGCCTTCATTACTATAAAAAAGATCTTTTCGAACTTTTTTTGCACAAACTAAAAAAGTAAACGAAAAACTCCCTCTCCACCTTCAACGAACAATTTGTTGTAACAAACGCTGTCTTCAGTCTCATGCATTCAATTCTCACCTTTTACATGACAGCAATCCATGCAGGTAATTATGAATGCAAACGCATGCATGCAATCATAATCATGCAACGCAACAACTCCTAGTCCATATTTGTATAAAGTCGCGTGGGAGGATGTGGACAAACATAAATCTTACGCAATTGCAATTCACTCACAAGCGCTGAATTTGTGTAAAAAAACAATAGCATTACTTATCACATCACACAAAATCACAACTCAGTTTATTACGATTCCTTATGTGATAATCAATCATGCCATAAACGGATCGAATCGAAACGTGCGTGGGTCGGTGGAACCAACATCTAATGCGTATGAATGCTATAAGGATGTGGAGTCGAATGCTTAATATTTAAAACGATTTCGATACCCGTGATGATCATTCACGACTATTTAAGATTGCCATGAAATTCATATAGATAGACTTCATATAGATTCTATTAATGACTTCGCATGCAGTCGATGTACATTATGTTAAACCAAAATCAGGCGTAGAAGTAGCCAGTCCCTACTTGTAGCTAAAACTGTTTTGGTTTGCAATTTAATATCGAAATACAATGGATCAATTTAAAGAACCTGCCTCGACTAACGAACGGTAACCGAAATAGAAATGATTACGGAAGCAGTTTTAGTATTTATGCAGATTTTGTCAACTCAATCAATTCAATTCGATTTACCGGAAAATTGAAATTCATGTAAACAGCTTAAAATAGTTTAAATTCTCGAAAATAGATCACAGTGAAATGAAAATGTACGCACCAAACTTCTCAAGCCGGTGAATCGTAGAAGACTGATAAGAATACAGCTTTCATTTCTTGGCTGGGATAAGGTAAACAAGGCATGAATTATCGTTACACAGTCAGTCAAGTACATTAAACAATTTGAGAAAGAGATCCTCTTCTTGATGCGCTACTTTAAAAAAAGCAAGAAACACCGTTGTTTCTTTCATAGTTTGTGGCACTGGCACGCATTGTGGTGTTGAGTGGCATCGAGGATTATCAAGGGAGTGAGAGTTAAGTGGGCACCTCAAAAGAAAGCTCTCGTACGTACGTACCCAGAACAGAAACAGAACCCGAAATCTTATCTGCAATCATGAGCCTACAACAACAGATTTAAAATAAGTAAGTGCATATTGCATATCATATTGATATGTCATGCTTGAGCAATCATGAATGAAACCCGTGCCTGACACACTACAACTATAACTTACACAGAACATCTTCAATCTTCTTTTCACAGAAGAAAGAATGAGGAGCAGGCCTAAAAATGAATGAGAAATGAGAACGAGTTACACACTGTTTCGAGTTTCGACTCCCTCCGAACACCTAAAAATGCAGAGCTATACCAACTATGCCGGTTAGGCTGGCTTATACTACTGCAGCTCTACGATGATAATTAAAATGTTTAATTTTTCATAAATGCGCACAGTCAGTTACAATTTAGTGTATAACGGTATATGACATGCACTTCCTTCAGCTTACCTTAATTCTCCATTCTTCGCTGGCGAATGCGAATAGAGGAATGACACGGCTGACACTGGCACGACTACGTCTTGCTAATTTTGAACGAGTCCGAATGGATTTAAATTAAAATTGTTCAGATTGGAGCAGCCAGCAGCGTTTCACAATGAATGTTTGTTATCTGCAACATTCAATAACACGAAGAACAAATCCACAAAACAGCAGTTTCTTCTGATTAAGCCCTTTGCTGCTATGCTGCAGTTCCTCAAACACAGCGACAGGCTGGATATACGGTGACCTCGAAATGCAAATGATACGGATTAAGGTAATAAAAGTCAGCAGGACAGTTTTATCACGAGCCACTCACTACTACAGGAATTTTAATCATGCAATATGCAATCGATCTGTCTGTCTTCTCTGCCTGCACAATAAATCCTACTCTTTTTAACTTATTATAGACGAGAACTTGAATGTTTGCTTGCTTGGTTTGGTTGTAGATGCAGTACAAACAAATACAAAAGGAAAGACAAGCTATAAAGCTTATAAAGCGATATCAAAACAAAAAGCTTTAAAAACAAAGTCATTGAAACTTCCCGGCGCTCTGTCAACGGATCTTAGGGCAGAGTGAGACCGACTTTTACATGCTTTGCTTATTGAAACTTTGTGATACTTGTGCATGTACTACACTGATTGAAATTTCAAGGAAGTGCAAAATGAACAGTACCTTTCAATGCTTTTAAAAAACAAACAATTGCCGTAATACAATGCTTTAGTAGGTATATACATGAATGCACTATGTATATATTGACGCGATCCTAATATCATTAGCTTTCCTCGCTTTCTTTTCCGCTTTGTGTGCTTCTCTTCTTCGCATAAATATTATACTTTAACTAACAAATAACATTTAAATTAAAAAATAACAGCAAGAGTCAGCTGTGGTCAGTTAACTAACTCATTAAACCACGACGAGAGGAGTACTAATGCCTGTTGGGCTGTAGTACTCTTTTAAAATTGAAAAGTGACATTGAAGTAGAAATAAAGTTTGGATGTGACAGGCAGCAGCAGCGGAGAGCGGAACGTGGTTATGTGAAAATGTTAACGACCATTGCACATTTAAGGTAACGGCAGGAGTACGTACTAATAGGAATACTTCCTTGAAAAATATCGATTAAGGTTGCGGATGTGTCATTTCAATGGTTTAATTCTTTTTGTTAAATGACAGGACGATGCAAATAATTTAGTTGAAAAGGATACGACCCCACAATCAAAATGACTATCAAGGATGGCGGGGGTGCGGCTGGGGGAGGATCAGCGACCCCCAGTCCAAACAACATCGGTCATGGACCAGGTCCAGCCGCTGGTCCTAGCAGTTCCAATCCGAAACGCACTCACACGATCATGAGTGCCGAAGATGCTGCAGCAGGAAAGCGAAGTTTTTGGGCGGAAATGGAACTGACAGGTATGTACTAAAAGAACATTTGACTTTTATTTTTTAGCAAATTGAATTGGAGTTTCAACAATGGTTTTTCCGTTCTATTGTTGATTGTAGGAAACATCCGGAACATCTCTCCTCAGCTATTTGACTTGACCCATTTGACCCACCTCTACGTGAACGATAACAGTCTCACCAAAGTTCCACCAGAAATCGGGAAATTAGTTAATCTTCAAGTTTTGGACGCCTCTAACCAAAAGCTTGGATATCATCTTTTGTTTTGGAGGATATTGGTTATTTAAAAAAATTAAAATAATGGTCAATGCGTTTGTATTTCTAGATAATATCGGACTGGCTGCATTATTGGAAACGAGGATGGAAGCTTGGGATAATGGAGTTCCTCATGGATATTCTCCTCCCGTACTTGTCTGCACAGCGGTAAATCACTGATTCTCATTCTCCTCGTGTTGTTTTTTAGCTTTCATCTTCATAAAATTTTTTTATATCATTAATATTTAATGTTTGTTTGACTTAATTTTTTAGCACATCCATTGGGATCCAGAATTTTGCGACGTAAAGTTGGTGCAGACGATGATGTTAATGCACGAACTCCGTCTAATTGCTGAAGAGAGCGCAACCGGCCGACCAAACGCTACTGCTGCCGGTAAATCACCAGCAGACAAAGTCCACCTTCTACTCTGCGGCGATTTCAACAGTCTTCCCGAGAGTGGCGTTATTGAATTCCTCCAGACATCTCGGATTTCAGCAAAACACCCAGATTTCAAGGACCTTGGCTATAAATCATGTTTGCAAAGGATTTCATACAATTCAGACCGAACTACGGAATACACTCATGCTTTCCGAATGAGCACAGCTTACAGCGCTGAAGTCATGCCGTTTACCAACTACACGTTTGACTTCAAAGGAATCATTGATTACATCTTCTACTCCAAGCCAAACTTGACACCGCTTGGGCTCTTGGGGCCTTTGGACCCAGCATGGCTTGTAGATAATAAGGTTGTCGGAGCTCCTCACCCATCGATTCCTAGCGATCACTTTCCTCTTTTAGTGGAATTGGAAATGACAACCGGATCAGGATCAACAAGTAGCTCCAATCAGTTGACTACCACAACAACTACTTCAGCTGGGAGTGCAGCTACGAGTTCATCAAGTACTTCTTCTAGACGTTAAAATGCTTTAAAATATCTTTCCCATTAAAAAATCTCTTGTAAAATGTAGTTTCATTGGACGCATTTATTTACTTTCCATGAAATACTTATTATTGGCATTGGCATTGTCGATGCTTCAGATAGATGCTAAAAATTTTAGCTGCATTGCATGCAAAAAATTGGTTTGTCTACTGTCTACCTTTTGACACTAAATGTTTATTTGTTTGTCTAGTTTGCGCATTTTCTGTATAGTGTGTGAAAAATACTGAGATAAGGATTCATGATTTACAGTTTTTATGTGATGGGGGGATCGCGATTGTTAGCTTTTGTCAATGAATTTTTGTGGCAATTAGTCTCCTTTAAATGATGAAATGTTTTAAGTATAACAAAAATTATGACTACTGACTTTGCTTCTTATATTGTTGGATATAAGGTCAATGATCACCATCTTTTTGGCAAGTTATCTGTTCCGTTGAACACAAAATATACGACGTTGAACCTTTATCAATGAAATGTCTTTGTACGTAAATAAGTTGAAAATACTGTTTGGGTTTTCGAGTATTGATATTTTCTTGTATAAATCTAAAATGTTTTAATGACTAAATAAATTCACAAAATACACAATTATAAGTATGTATTACATATTGGGAAAATTTGGACCGAGGACCCAGCCTTTTCTGAGAATTTGTAGTTACTAAATCCAAATTAAAATATATTTTGTATAACTGAATTCGTCATATATCGAGCGGTTGCTTCACCAATTCAATCAAAATCTGCTCCTCCGAACAAATCAATTTGTGCACACCCATACACCATAGGTTCATGGAAATCATCAATCGTTGAGGTATCAATGATACCGATACCGCATCATTCATTCTAATCTAGACACAATATATAATAATATAGGTTTATAGTACTTCGAAGTTGAAAATAATCAAAATTGCAGCATGCATTATTATAATTAGTAGCACTTTGAAGGTCTAACATGAGTCTAAGTTCGGTTCGGAGTGGTAGTTTGCAAAATCGCCAATTTATATTACACTTACAATTTCTTTAATTAAAACTTATTCATTATGCATGTATACTGTATACCAACTTATTTAGGTTCATATTCGTTTCTTTGTTTTTACTTTAAAAGTTGCAGTTTAACAATGTGTCTTGTCTAATTCTTTAATAGTAGTTATTAATATCGCTACTACCATACTGTACTGTACCATATCCTGAGGTTCTAATTATATTTCTATCAGCATGCATCATCTTAAATTATTAAAATATAAAATGGTGATAACTTCATTAACTGGAAGAATTTATTACAATGATTTTAGCACAATAATCCCTATTTATATCATACATTATTAAGATTACGATTGATTCAATCCGCAGTCATAGTCAAGTTTTTACTTCATGCAACTACCAGTCCGATTGTATTAGTAATTACAAATAGTAACAATTACTATGTATAATATTTATGCAACGTGCTGACATGAAATCAGATTTTACTTATACTGATAGTGAAAAATGTTATTTTGCACCTGTCGTCACGCACATTTTTATGTAGTTTTATTTCCATGAGGGAGGACACGGAGTTGATTTGTAGAGGTTGAGTTGAAGACCGGTTGTAGAAAAATGATCTTTAATTTTGCTTATTTGTAGTTACGCTTAGTATTTAGAATAATATAGCTCAACAAAGCACAGCACTGTATATTTCAATTCGTAAGAAAATGACGATGCCTTGCGAAAATCCTATACGATACGACAAATCTCAAGTCTCTCTAACAAACCTAAATAAACAAGAGTGGAGTGTCTATTAGGGAGTTTATGCCAATAGCCAATCGAAGCCAAATTTTTAATAAAAGTTGTAATACAAAACATACTCTACTCAAGCAAACTAGAACTTCATCATCAAAATCGTGTCAAATCAAAAGATGAACCTACGGACTTTTGACTTGAATGTCTAAGCATTCGTTTTAATCACGATGAGAAATAAAATATCAAGGTCATAATATTCTTGCGAGCTAAAGGATGAATTTCAGTTCTTATTAAAATCCCTAAAAGTCTTCAACTTAGGCTAGGGAAGGACTCTTCGTCTTCCAATGTCGGGACAGCGCCTTTCTTTTTCGTGCTAAGAGGAGCTGAAGCTAAATAATAAAAGAAAATGACTTGTTATATAGTGAACTGAAAAGACTTAACGATAGAATGGAAGAAATAAAAAAGTTGGCTTACAAAATTCGCTTCCTGCAGGTGCTGCAGCGGCCCCTCTACGGCTAGGTGGAACATAAGCACCTGTGCTTTTAGGTGGTGCTGAGTCAACTGTTGCACCACTTCCTCCTCCTCCTCCTGCTTGTTTGTTTCTCATTGAAGGCGGCACATATTTAGCGGGGGCAGAACCTTCCTTCTCCTCTGTCTCTTTTGAGCTTTCATCTTCGACAATGGCATCATCGTCACCATCGCCCCCTTCTTTTTCTTCGGGCTTGCTTTCATCTGCTTCTTTTGTTTCATCTGAGGCTTCCTCTTTAGCACTTTCTTTTTCCTGTTCTTCCTTTGACTTTTTCTTCTTATTCCAGGGACCCTCATTCGTCGCATTTTCATCTTCCTTTCCGTCTTGACTTCCGACTTCATCATCATCATCCGAAAGAATTAGCTCCTTGATTTTCAAATCTGAATAGTCCGGCTGCTTTTCCTCCGCTTCAATCCATTCATCATCATCAACTGCAGGTAGCTGCAATTTTCGAAAAGTAAATACCGCTCTTAAATAACCAATACTGCTCTGTTCGTACACAATCTTAAAGCATTTGCTATCAAACATAAATATCAAATCTAAAGTCAATTATTGTGGCTGTTTCTTACGCCTGGACCAGGGCTCTGACGTCCACCTTCTGTCACATAATTACTTTTTCCCGTTTCTAATTTCTTCTTTTCCTTCGATTTCTGTTCCAAGATTTTCGTCGCATCATCGGCGGTGTCGAATTTCTTTTTATTTGATTTTTTCTTATCCCTCTTTGCGAAAAAATCATCCAGATCTGCCATTTTGATTTGTTATTAACTGAAAAAAAACAAAAATAGTTTCATATTTTAAAATACCTGAAGCCAAGTTCTAACAAAATTGGTAGTGTTCAACCTTCAAACTCAAAGATATTTTAAATAGCATGGATGGAAGATAAATTGTCAACAAGGCTAGTCAATACTACTAAGACTAAAAGCATCTGAAGACCTCTATATTAAAACATTTAACGCCTAAAATCCAAGTCTTTAACCCAAGTTGGTCCTGTATGGAAGGGCCAATTAGATAAGTTTCGGTACATTATGCATGAATTCCAGTTGTCCCAAAATCCATCAAGAAACATATGGATGGAAATATGAAGAAGACGATGTGATGCTCAAAAACTTTCACCACATATAGGTGGACCTATGTAAGTTGGACTGCTAAACTCCACTGACCGAGCGCGAGCGCATTTACGGGGTAACCGCAGTACTTTCACTATAAAGTACAATATGGTTCAATTATTCCAGCTGCCTAATTTACAAACTCCTAAAATAGTAACTAAAAGTAGACCTTCTGAAAATCTAGAATACGTTTACAGCTTAATATTTTTGGTTATCGATGAACAATGAATAAAGCTATGGCTAAACGTTATAGCTGAGCTGAAACAGTTCAAGATTCAGTCTCTGAGTCTCTATTACCAATTTACTAATATTTTACTGGAT
>JAHZNI010001774.1:0-10137 GCA_027744415.1 Seira ritae | reverse complement strand
CTATAACAAATCATAAAACTGAAAATTTGACTTTAACCAGAAATTCAAAATTTCAGATAAACTTCGTCATTTACTAACATGCAAAACGGGGTAAAATCAGCGAATTTCTTGCGCTTAGGTGTCAAAAGCAGAAAAGTATACCCGACCAAGTTGATACATGGAGTTTTTCGCTTATCGTGCTGCCTTATGAAAAGGATTATGTATCGCAAAGGTTTTGCTAAAATGAATTAATGCTGGATACTTGACAAAACAGCATTTTTTGTCATTTAAATATGACGATTTGGGCAATCGAAAAGGGAAAATCAATAACATGTTATTGTTAAAACCCCATTTGTATAGCAGTTTTTGTCGGAAAATTCACATTCGATTTGCCCAATATTTCGTTGTCGCGTAGGCAGCCTAGTGTAAGTGTTCTCATTTTCATATGCATAGTTTGGAGAAACTGATTGATATTGATGTCATAAATGACAGGATGAAATAATGCATGTTTGAAAGCCCAAACAAGTTACGGTAGCAATTGTCAAAATTTAAACCAAACAACAAAAAGTAATCGTCAAAGTCTACACTCTCCTAGTCTAACAAATCTAATTTACTTAACTCTGACAATGTAATTTCATCCAAAGGAAGGATATCTTTGACATCTTCTACTCTGCAGAAATATGTGTATCCTTTCTCAATGTTTTCAACTTTCCAATTTAATGTGTTCACCCAGGAGATTTCAGAGGTAACGTCAGAACAAACTTTGAGATCTGCAGAAACTTCATCCAAATGGGGATTGTTAACGGTAAAAATGGCCACAGAAGCTTTGCGTGTTGGGTCTCGTAACAGTTTCCATGTAAGTCTACCAAGGAAGCCATTGTCACTGCCATAATGATCTCGTCGAGTCTAATGAATATGAATACCTGATTTATTACACTTACTCTGGAGCAGGTAACCGAGGATTCCCAGACTTGTCCTGAGCCAGAAAAATTTCCACAGGGTTCCCATTCACATCATCCAGTTTTAACACACCTTTGCCTGTATGTAAATTAATGTATAAAATTTACGAATGCAATTATTAATAGCTATGCATAGTTTGTTATATTAAATAATACTAATACCTAAAGTATGGTAAGCTACATAATAAGTACTTAATTCTACACATTATTGATTTAGTAATGATTTTGGCTAAACTGAGAAAAAAAACATGCGAGAAAAACGGAAATATTACCTCCCGTCCATACGTCAAGATCGACATTTCGTTCAGTCGCATATTTACGAACAGCCCCTTCCATTGCCTGCGTGCAAATAAAACGAATAAATTTTGAGACTTTTAACACAAAGTTGCCCGTGTATAAAAATGATACCAGTCTATATTCACCTTCCAGTTGCCATTATTAATTGACTGCCACTGCGGCACAACATTAATAAAGTAATAGGTCGCGTTTTGTTGATATATATGAACAAAGTCACCGTCTGGGGCAAGGTGACCTCTTGCAAAATAAAATGACTTCTTCGGATTAATGTATTCCTTTGCCAGGGTTTTAGATCCAACCTAAATGAATGTCATAGTTCCAGATGGATTCCTTCTTCAAATGAAGTCTTTCTCATAACAATAATGTTTGTGGGAAAAAATTTACCAACTCCGCAACTCGGGTTTGTTGGTTCGCCTGCTTGTATGCATCATTGGTAGAGAACTGGGAATAGAACTGCCCCTTCGTAAATGAAGGTCGATTGTTGGATGTTTCATACGTGTTCAGGGCAGCTCCAATAATTTGATGATGAGCGTAGTATGTCTCATCAATACTATCGTCGTGGCAGAGGTTAATTAATGGAAGTCTACAAAATTGTTAACGATAATTTTACTAAGCCTTAGTTTTTAAAAGGATTTTTATTCAGCAACAATCAGAACTTACACCGTTGAGCCAGATTCAAACAGAATGTCAATTTTGGATGCGCCATTGTAGCAGCTTCCTATGGGAATTAGGTTTTCTACGAATCTGTTGGTACATCCCAAAGCAGAGAAATTTGCGGGTTTCCTGTCGACCTGAATTGTATTCAACGTATGTGATTAGACAAAATTGTGGATCATGTGTGTCTGATTTGCCTTTCCTACATTGCTAATTATTACCATCAATCCTTTGGTTCCACATTGCACTATGATTTCTTCTCTATCGTCATAGTTCATCAAGTTATTCTGAGTCTTAATTCCAGAGGGACAACCCACTTTAATTTTAGCAGATCTCTTGAGCACTAAGCTCCAGTCAGTGTTGTTTTTCGTCCTCCTAGGATAGATTATACCTGACTCATTAAAAACCAAGGGATACCATGATGGAAGGGGGTCGCTCCATTTCACCTGACATTCTCCAGAAGTTACTGATCTACTGTCAACTAAAAATGGACGGAGACAAAGATATATTGTTGATCAGACATAAATACTCAACTTTACATTTAAAGCAATCATGAACGTTATTACCAAAAGAAATGGCTCCGACGAGCAACAAAATTTTTATGGATAATTTAGAATCCATTGATATGTGTTATGACTTATATAAGCCGTTGCGAGAGAGTTAGTGCAAATAACAATCAAGATAATTATGATGCTACTACGAGAACTAAGGCATCTTCTCATACCTTTTATAAGGTTTCTGAGCGCCTGGTTTTGGCGTGGTTTTTTCTTTCTCAAACTAGAAAAAATAAATCTTTCAAAAACAACTTTACAACTATGTATGTAAATTCGATACAACGCAAATCACCACTTGAAATCTCTTCGACATGTGGCCAAAAGTTAAATTAAATATGAACATCCCGAATCCTTGAGAATAGGCACACAAGAGACAATTTGTTTATTTGAACTTAACTTATTCGAAATTATGTAATGACTTGTCATTCAACACAGCGAAATGCCAGATTTTTGTAACAATTCAACAACAATTAACTTTGAAAATAAATTGAAAAACAGGCATTTTTTACAAACGCACGCGCCTGTTTAGATTAAAGAATCATAAGGGAAACGAATTAATTATGATAATAGGAGAAATTAAAAGTATTTTAACACTTGAACAAGCATCAAAACTTGTGGAAAATGGAGCGCCGAGGTATGTCAATTTATCATGGCGTCTAGGTACGTACTATGCCGAAGTTAAATGGCGAGTGCCTGCGGGATACGCTTGTTTTAGCAGTCTCAAAGTATTTCCCCGTCTATTTTTACAGAAAACTAATCCCCAATGGCAACTATGTACCTGATTGACGCAAGACACAGCGGACTTACAGCAACCAAGCATTTTTTCTGAATACCTAATATGCATTTTACTAACTACTCTGCAAGTACTTCAAATGGCGGTTTCAAGCAACTTTATTATGACCATACTTGAAGTTTTTCTCGTTTCGATATCATTTCAGGCTTTCCAAAATACTTTCCTTGAGTAAAACAATTCAACCAAGTCCAAGTTCTTCTCTCAATCTAACAGAGAATAATATGCAGAGTAATTTTCTTTGTAACAACTTCAGTTTGTTTAATTGAAATGCTCTTCATTATAATAACAACGGAGAAAATATGCATCATGCATGTTCGACTTTGGATGTCTTTGTTTTAAAAAAATGTATGCAGAAACTCAGCGAAGATAGTATCACCATGTATCACGAAGAATTCTCTGTAAGTCATAAAGTATTTGCATTGGCATGTATTTGGACCACCTATTCGACGCTATCGATATCACAGACAACCTGCTTGTAGGTGGTTGGACAACAGGACGGAAGTAAAATTGTGAACTCACAAAAAGACAAGGAACTACGTCCGTCGAGCTATGCATCTTTCATGGAATAATTTTTGGCTTAGCAAGTCGCTTGATTTCGAGATCTTTTCAAAAGATACAACAGCATCATAATTATGTATGTAAGACAGTAGAATGAGAATAGGATATACTACGTTATATTTTTTAACGAATGCATCAATGTTCTAATTTTAGAACTTTTTTACGGAGGAGTTCAATTCCCTTCCGTCTAAGTACAACAAAACCTGTCGAGTTGCTTCTAGTAAAAGTCTATATTAGCCATGCATCTCCAATCTGCTGCGTGCAACTAAAATGCTCATGATGAACTTTTGTTGATGATGAAAGTCATATTATTGAGTTGGAAAGAACAGCCCTTTCTTCCAAATTAATTATGTCGCCCCTTTCACAAATTTTCTAATCAATTATTTTTGTTTCTTTGGTATTCAGTTTGCATTGATAAGTAGGAAAATGAATTTGAGTGTGGCATTAGACAAACACACGCCTTACTTTCCAGGTGAAGCAGTTACTGGGAAAGTTCTTTACGTTAAAAACTCAGAATTTGGCGATTTTGGATTATCGAAGGTGTTGGGTAAGTGAAGCTTACATAACATACACATTTAACAATTAACCCGATTTGTATCAAGAGTTAAAAATTTGACCACATATCTATTCTTATAGGAATTGAGATCCAGTTCAAGGGAAAATGCTCAGTGAGATTTACTGTGATTGACTTGCACATCAAAGGACGATGGAGGACCCATGCCACCACGGAGTACTATTTCAATTCAAATTATTTTCTAGTTGGAGATGGTAATTGCATAGCTAAACCATAAAGTAGTAGATTAAGTTATTCTTCACATTGGAAAATTGTTTCATCTAAAAGGAACGGAAGAAGTTCCAGAACTCGCTAATAGCGGCGGAGTCCGAGAATACCCCTTCAACTTCCGCCTTCCTCAGGATATTCCGTCATCCTACAAAGGAACGCATGGCACGGTGGAGTACACGGTAACTGCTTCAGTGAAGAAATCATGGGGTGTCAATAAAGACTACGTTCAGCCCTTCACAGTTAATGCCAAGTTGGATCTGGCTACTCACCCTCAAGCTCGACAATCCGCAGTACTGAGGAAAACTGAGAAGATAGGAATGCTCTGGTGGAAAGGGCCTATTCTAGTCAATTTTGCTTTGAAAAGAAAGGGCTACGTCCCAGGGGAGTATGTTTTATTTAATGCGCAAATTTGTAATGAGAGCAGCGTGAAAATACACAAAGCCAAGTTGCTATTGACACAGGAATGCAAATATTTTGCGCAAGGTGGAAGTCACACGGTCACCCACATCCTCAAGAAAGTGAAAGGACCATCAGTTGCTCCTGGCAATTCCACCAACTGGGAAGACAATGCTCTCATGAAAGTTCCCACAATTCTACCTCCTACCAATCTCGGAGGAAGCACCAAGCTCATCGAGATTAATTACTTTCTTCATGTTAGCTTACGATAAATATAGCTACGGTTCTCCCGAATACGATTGCAATTTTACAACGTGTCGTTTTGACTTTGTCAGATTATTGTTCAGCCTTCCTCTATTGCGATCAAGGATAAAACAGTGACTTGCAAGTTGCCGCTAATCATAGGAACTAGGAGAGGTCCTTCTTGCAGAGACAGCTATCCGGGCAGTTCACAACCATCGATGTCCCTAAACCGAGGTATGTATCCTCCATATGGAGGAAATCGTGTAGGCTCAATCTACGGGGAAGTAACGAGTGGACCTGGTTCTTTGGCATCGACACTATCGAGATTTACTGGAACTGCGCCAAGATATCTTCCCGGCACGGAGTACTCGTACTACCAGAACGTGGTCTTCCCTCTAGTACGACATTCGTCAGCTCCGATCTATGAAAATTATAGATTTCCTTGCGTAAGGAGTCCTTACTCTCCCACCTCACAACTGAATGAGGAATGCGTGGAAGAGACATTTGAAGATGCAGAAGATGGGGAACAGAGACGTTACGAAGGTAAAAATTGCGAATATTACTTTTCAGTCATTATATTGCATTGTTGACTTAAAGCTGTTTGTGCACTTTTTTACAGAACCTCCGACATATGAAGAAGCCATGAGGCTCCTGTGTCAAGCCCAAGCTCAAAGCATGTCACCAACAACTGTTATCCCGGAGGAATTCGAGTTTTATCAGAACAATTCGATTATTTCTTCACAAGCTGAAACTCTTGTTGGGAACGACAGCGGTGGGAACAATGAAAGTCAGCCCGTTTACAATAATTAAACTTCAGAATTATCATAAGTTGTTCATTTTAATCGGAAATGCGATACATCAAAATTACAACTTGGAGTTATAAGTTAAATCAATAAACGATTTTCGAGGGTAAAAATCTAACCAACACTAATTAATTTCCCCCTCATCATTTTCGTGTTTCGAAAGCATAACATTAGCATCTTACTCCGCATGAGATCGCACTATATAAAACGAAAAATTTTCCTCCATAAATGGACAAAACGGCCACCCTGTAATTTCCATAAATTCTCAAACTTAAATTTAATTTGATTCTTTCCAAAGTATGAATAATATTTTAACATTCATTCACTCACAATTTCCCAGGTTATGTAAGTATGAGTGTCATGACTACACTTTCCATGAAGTGACTCCTGTCCATGTCTCCGGGTCCCGCATTGTCTTACTTCACCACTGGCACATGCTCCAGTTCATAATCATTGCTTCTCACGTAAATGTCCTTCACTGAGCTTCTGCTTTTCTCCAGAAGTTTTAAGTTGTGCACATCTTCGTCAATAAACACTTCGTCGTCAGTTTCGCTAGGAACGGATACAAGAAATATTGATGGGGACTCAGAATGCCTTGTAGCTCCAGACACTTCAGTTTCAATCGTTGGCGAGCTCTCTTGTCCTTGGGAGCTTATGCTTTGTTGTATATTTTTCTCCTCCTCTCGGGTGCTCTTCTTAGCTTCATACACAACAAACAAGAGCACCGAACAAACTGTAATCACCGATATTACCAGAAGAGTTAAGGAGAAAATTGTTAACTTTATAACTATCTCGTCATATATCATTGTTCTATCTACCTAATGGACACTCGAAAACGCTAAAACTTCGGCAAAATCTTATAAGCTTTATCTGTCTAGCTGTTTCCTTAAATCAAATGAAATAAAATCCTCCATGGTCCTTAGTCAAATAAAATTGAATTAATACATGATAAGTTTAATAACTGTTCGATAGTCCAAGCTTTTCCTGACGATGTATGATGCCATGACGCAATATACTCACCCAAACAGGTTGTTTATTGAGGAAAAGTTATCAACATACTTGCATGCAATTGAGTAATGAATGCAAACGTAAATCCTATTTAATTCCTTATACATTCCGAATTCTGATGTGAGATATATAATATGATAAAGCTAAACTCATGAAATTCATTTTCATTCCGATTTGGGAAAAATAATTATTTTTTACAGATTGACAAAATCCGGGATCTTGTAATCCTTAAGCTGACTTTGATGGGATTTAGATGACAGGTACGTGAATTGACGTCAGCTGAATTATCCCTATATCACCAAGTCATGTCCACTCGTTGACCTCCGCCTGCCACCCACATGCATTTTTCATCACTCATCTCACCATTAACATGGCTCAATTTTACCTTTGCTCACTTCATTAGTTAGTATAGTAAAAGCGCTTCAGGCTTTATGTACTTTTCATAGGTCGATAGCAACAACAAGGGAATGAGTGAGTGTTTGACATTGATTGCATTCTTCATTTTCATTATTCAAATTGATTAAAAAATGGAGGCTTAACTGGACCTTGCCTTGGCATGGCAAACAAATCAATTCATTCATAATAATAATTGTGACTGTGGCTCTTGCCTTTGAACACAAAAAATCTTCCAATATAATAAACGTATCGGAACGATTTTGATCCTGATATATCAGATTGTGCGATATGGCAACTTCAAAATTGCCAGGTTGATATGATTCTGGAATATGTGTAATCATTCTCTGATTGATTTAGAAGAAATATACCATCCTGTATCAATCACAGCATTTCTGAAGCTTTTACAAAAACTTCATCAACAAAAAATTGAGGAGAGGATGATGATGGATTACATAATGACCTTCTGAGTGGATACTTTGATGCGTTGATTAATGATCAAGTGTAATGAGAAGACTGCATGGTGCCTCGATCGACACTTAATGGAAGAGTGTAGTAATTATCAATGTGTCATATTCATAGTTTATAACCCGAAAAGCTTCTTGTAGCAAATTACATAACCATAAAAAATTGCCATATTAAAGGTGATTTGTATGACTCATGGCATGACTTTTATTAAAAAAAGAAAAAAATCGAAGGGTAATGCGATGAATAAATAGGTACCGCAGTAGAAAGCAATACGAAGTATGTATATATGAAGATTTTTCCTACGCCAAAATTGTTACCCATGTTAGATCCGTAGACGACAAAAATTCAAAAAGAATAATAACGTTTGATGCCAGCACCTTTTGGTTCACTTCACGCCAAAAATTGCAATCCTTTCTTGTTCATTCATTGTTATACATTAATGCGAACATATCTACTTCACATATATTATGCATATTCTGATCACGTAAAATTCTCGTAAATACTTTGCGTTTTTTGCTACGTCATGCCGAATGACTTCATCTTCATCTTTAGGACAGGACTATTTATATATCTTCTTCACATATATTATGCATATTCTGATCACGTAAAATTCTCGTAAATACTTTGCGTTTTTTGCTACGTCATGCCGAATGACTTCATCTTCATCTTTAGGACAGGACTATTTACTACCACTGTCTATAATTCATATAATTACGAAGAGACTAAATTATTATAATTAGAATAGAATACATACTACAATCGTCTAAATACATATACATGTATTATGTTGCATTTTTACTTCCTGAGATAAATACTTGCTGCCGTTGCGTGAGCTGCTGCGACTGAAGTTAGATCGAGATAAAAATTTATATTCCATAGTCTAGCCCTTGTTTCCTTCTCCATAAAGCAAAGCTAAAAATGCTGGAGTTTTATAGTTACGGAACTGTACTAATTATTATTTTGCTCACCTTTCCGGGTATTCGAGCACTGAATTCCCAACTTGAGACTCATACACCAAACACTCCAACATGGGAAAGAATTGTTACTGATCTGTCGATTATCGACTCGTATGATGCAGTAGGGGTTCCCATTGACTACAGTTATAATGAAACTAGGGTAAATTTCTACTCTGACGAGGAAGATAGACCTATCATAAGTGCTCCAGGGTGTCCAAAGTTAGTGAATGCTGAACTCTTATTATCAAGTTTTTACATTAAAATCAAGCAGATTAAAAAAATAGTTTTCATAATTCCCGATAGGTCTATCGACGGTGTTCCATGGGTTCAATATGGAAATCCGCCAAGATGCTACTTGGCTGGCTACAAAGGCCCCTGTTGGTTTGGTGAAGAACTTTTACTGGAAACACCTGAATCCAACAAAGCCATTTGTGCTTGTAGTTCTCTGAAAGATGAAAACATGGAAATGCTGGAAAAGTCCGATGATGGGAAATTTTTGTTTAGTAGTTCGCCTTATTTTATCTACGGCCGGGAAGACAAGAAGTGCTACAACTTAAAAACGCAAGTAATATTGAGTGTCCCATATCTCTTAATTTTGATTTAGTCAAGTAATTGATTCTGACCAATTTCAACTCATCCATAGGGTCCTTGCGAAACAGGATTTGTCCTAATAAGATTGGCAAACAGCTCCACGATAAAGTGCCTTCCAGATTTTACGGGACTATGCGGATACAATTTTGAAACTCAGACTTGTGAAAAACTTCCACCACCGGTATGTACAGTAAAATGTAACTGAATTTTAAATGCACGATTAGTTCCTGATTGATTGTGTTATGCAAAGGTTTTTTAAATTTATTTTTCCTTGTCCGTTTATTCAGTTTGAAGGGGGAGGTGACGGGGGAATGGGAGGAGGAGTTTTTGGTGGCAGCGCAGGTCAAGTTCTACCGAATGATTGTGGCAAAGGAGAAATGTTTAGTTCTACCCTTAAAAGGTGCTTAAAAACTGGAAGAGGCAGAGGTTTTGTTTTAGGCTAATTAGCGGATCGCTTAAACTTAATCATGCATTTAGCTACTTATAATAGGTACAATAGGTAATTGGCACGCTTGAGTAATTAGAATTTGATTTTTAAATGAGTAGCTAAAGTTTGATCAAGAAACTCATTTTTTGGCTTTGTATGTAGTTTTCATATTTTCTATTGATATGGCTTAATTTCACTGGTTAAATTAATCAGACAATATCAGACAAACCCCAATCTTAAAAATTGTTTACTGAACCACCGTTGCAACGCACAC
>JAHZNI010001773.1:0-41368 GCA_027744415.1 Seira ritae | reverse complement strand
ACAGAACACAGTTGAAATTTGAAACGCAGTATATGAAAGTTGCATAAAGCCTATTTCAAAAGCACCTTCATCCAATTAACCAAATACTGGTTCATATTTTATGTCCCCATTTTTTTAGTAATATCTTTTTGTTACGAAACACGCAAAGATAATTTGCATTGACAAAGGCAAACATCAGTTAACTTGTAAATTCCTAACAAAAACCTTCTTACTTGCTTATTCTTTATTTGAGAAAAACTATAGACTGAAAGCGTAGGCAATTTTTAATAAGCTTAAACAAGGAGAAGGTACAAATTGCATAGCGCTTCAACTTCCTAGTCGAGAACTAACGTAACGAAAAAGGCCGCTTGCAAAACATTGTGGGAGGTTAGCTATTCATTGGAAAAATAAATGCATTCATATCGTGTAGCTGGTTTATCGTCGTATGTGGCTTCCTTCCAAAGAAATCAGTACTGGAGTTGAGAAATGCTAGCATCTAGAGCATGACGCAACTTTTATGTGGCTTCTTAATTGTACTCCTTCCCTGAAGTTCTGTAACAAAAGAGCTAAATCAACAAATCATGAAATCATGTCTTCCTTCAACTACATGTGTACCTACTGACGAGGAATCCTTTTATTTTTTAGCTTTGAGTTAGGAAATTAGGAACACTGTGGATTAGAATGTGATACATGGCACGTCCAAGAGTGAAAGCTGGAAGTTATGACTTTCACTTATATTCTATTCTTTCACTTTCTTTGTCAGCAACCTAAATGAACAAAATAAAACAATATGCAAGTCTAGTTCTTTGTTCAGTCTCAAAGTTTCTTTAAATAATGCCTATGAAGTTCATTTGCTAAATTTCGAATTGGATGCGCCAAAAAATAGTTTGAATTTGTCAATAAGCAAAGCTAGGCAGTGAGCATGAAGCTGCAAGACACATGCTAGAAATCATTGCTCAACTTCGGTAGAAATATGTAGGAAACAATAAATAGATAAAGATCCATTCAATTAATCAAAATAAAAAATCGATTAAGGTGTGAGTATTATTTCGCAATTTATCTCATTGCCCCAACTAAAACAGATCTCCGAATGATTCCAAGAATACTTTTCGACTTTCGAAGTTTTTTTCTCGTATTCACATTTAGTACTTTACCTCAAGTTTAAAGCAATGCCAATATTTCTGTTGCCACTTCAATTTGGCCGACACTTATATATTATATTAATACCTCCATGATTAGCACATTATAATACTTCTTTATTCTCTGAATATAAAGTCAAATATCCGTCTTTCTCAGAACATCGTTTACCAGCCCGAGCGCTTAGTATTCTGTGTTTGACTAAACCAAACTATTTTAACAATAATCCAATGCATAAAATTATTTCAAAAATCAAAAAACAATCATTGCACGTCATAAAGTGTCATGAAAAGGGGAGAATTGGCAAAGTGTAATCGCAATTGCTGAAAAAGTAATACGTCTGAGATTCTTGAACTTTATAAATGATTCATTCCCTCTTCAATCATGATCATTTGTTTAGATCCTGTCAAACCATTTTAATGTCAATTCAATTTTTCCAATTGAAATATTATGTATGTTCTGGTTTGCTGCGGAAAAGGATCATCTTCTTCGAAATGACACTTCTTGAAGGCAAAAATCGAATTTTCAAATAACTGGCAAAGGTACATAGACATAGTGTTATGCGTATTATCATTACGACTACAAGCATACATTTCAGTAATCGCCTTAAGAAGGCATAGAAGCGCTGCGCTGGGTACAGATTAATACTGAGAAATGAAAATTTATTCACGAATTTTAATAACTCCTTTCTTAAAACTCATATTCAAATTCAAGTTCTGTGGAACTTTTGCCATTCGATGTTGTAAAGCGCATGTACTACTTACCATGGAACTGACAAAGATTTTCTCTACCTTCCTCCGGTTCGTCTCTTGAAAATTATTGGTTCGTAGAAACCGTACGTTTTGCTTTTCAAAAATCTTTTAGCAGCAAACACGCTTCTTTCGAACACGCTTTTTTTCGAATTTGACAGAGGAATACTGATTATATACAAAAACCTTGATTTTGCATGATAACCAATAAACTACATACTATGTACGTATGTACCTCCCATTTCAAAAAAGGTCGAACACCATGCAATTCCGACACCAAGTCGTGCGCATACGTAAGTCATGTACGAGTGTTTCTCCTAACAGCGTTTTTTATATATATATATGTGACATGGCATGGCTACATACTCATCAGTGCCTTTATTTCAAACTTCGAGATGTTGCTTATCTGATATCTTTGTTCCGGCGCCATATTTAGTGTTAATTGTAAATTTTACATCGAAAGCAAATCAACAACTGACATAGGTATTAATGGCATTATCAAAGAAAGTGTTCGAAAATACTTCGTAATATACAGTCGGATTTAGCCACTAATTAAGGCTAAAGACACAATGAACATGCTTAGATTTACTCATGCACATACTTTAAATAAAAGACTATGAAAGCAAATCTAAAGTTAATTGTGCAGAATATTTACAAGAAGTTCTTCATGAAAGTGATCTACTAGTCTTGCAAGGGGATATTGATATTACGTAACATACTGCTGCATGGTGGCTCGGCTTCATATGCCCAGGGAACGGTGCGCGAAGAAAGTCAAGTCAAATCAGGTAAATAAAACTTCCATTCCAGTATAACGCAACGTTTGGTATTATGCAACGGTTTGTATTATCTCGACTCTCTGGTGAAATGCAAACTTTCCGCTTCTACTAAAAGCATAGAAACTATATGTACGAATCAACCGATGTCAAATACAACAACCACCAATCCAGGACAGAAAAAAATTGTCTCCCTTTCTAAAAATTGCCTGCATGATGAAATGAGCTATTCGATCATTTTTACTCTAAAATAATCAAGAGACAAAACTTACTTCAATTAATTGTAGAGCAACTATGTATGTTCCACATTTGTTGAGTTTTTCAGATTTCTTCCAGTGCACAATTCAAAGCTTTATCACTTTGTCAGTAAACTTTAATACAAAAAAATCACAAAAAATCAGGTAATTATAATTCTTGAACTAAACTGATTTATTTATATTTATCTATTCCATTCGTGCGACTTGTCACTTAAAAAAGAAAACTCAATACTTGCACTGAGCAGAAGCCGCAAAAACATGAACTAGTCAAATCTAAGCCGCTTCGCATTCTGAGGCACGATAGCTTGTTAGAATGGAATACACACTTGCTCAAGCTTTCCTCTTAGCTCTACTGGATGCTCGCCTCACATCCGCTATTGCCTCTCACGTACACAAAAACTTTTTTTCTGCTTACGCACCAAAAGTTGCCAGTTAATGCGATGATGATGAAATAAATTTTCCCAAATCAAATACCAGTTTCACCTTTCTCCGACCCAACAGTGTAATATGTGATGTGATGTGCTAGCGCTAGCACAACATTCTCGTCTTTCCTCTTGTCATTTTCCAATTTTCTAAAACTGCCTTTCCACTCATTCACTCAGGCAAGAACGAACAACCACGCATTATGCCTCAACTTATCTATATGGCATACTTTCTCTAGCATATGTACCTATTTAAATGAACCCGGAAAAACAAACAAACGGGTAACCGGGATCTCTTACCTTTTCTTGTTTCTGTTGAATCTGGATCTCAACTCTTTCGTATCGAAAAAATTCCCATTTAAGTTTATTTTTTTTCGATTTTGTGCAGCTTACATTACAACTTCTTGAGCTGATCATTCTTCATTATAATACTCCAGCTTTTCCATTGCATGTACAGCGGGGTTTTTTATAACGATTTCACATTTGTCCCGATAAAAANCTTTTCCATTGCATGTACAGCGGGGTTTTTTATAACGATTTCACATTTGTCCCGATAAAAATCAAAATAAAGCTGCTACTCTCTCTATACGTCCATAGTTTAATATATTTCTGCCACAAGGAGAATTTGAGCCAAGCAACAAGAAGATTGAATAAAAAAGAGAGTATCGAATTTCACTTGATCGATCTGTTAGATCTCTCTTCGTCAGGCATCTTACGTCCAACTACTTATTTCCTACCCATTTTAATTGTAGATTTATGATAGGAAACTTTTTTTCTTGAACTTTGTAATCACACACTCAAATCTTTCGGGGAATAGGTATTTCTCTGAAAACTGTAAATTTTATGCAGGTGGTGCAATACGTTCGCCAGTAGTAGACTGAGAGTGATTTCGATTCTTTTTTTTTTTGAAAAAAGTACCAATTTCAATATCACTTACAAATATACTCCCTTTCTCATTTCTTTAACCTAATGATATTATAGGTAAATATTTTTATGTATATTTTATAGGTATCTCACATTTAAGCTAAGTTTATCCCGCTTCATAATTAACCTTTGCTCTTTCGCTTACTTCCTGAAGTATTTGCTTAAAAAATATCGAATATACATTGTCTATATATCTCGTAAAAATAACTGACTAAGATTTTGAAAGGGCTTGTATGCCAAGGAACTGTAATTCATAGATGGTTGTTGAAATATCGATTATTATTCCATCCATTCCCAACCATTATCTAACATTCATCATTTGAGCAATCATGAAATGACTTTTTACTTACAAACATGCAGCCATATCAAATAAGTACGTGGCTTGTTGAAGCAAAGCGTAATGTTTGCAATAGGTAAATTGCTCCAATCTTCTCTTCTTGTAGGAGTATCTTCATCTTAAACATAAGATATCCTTGCACTCATCTATGGTCTTGAATTGAAATCCATTTAAATGCCAATTATCATAACTGTACGATAATACGCTGTCAATCTTTCTCTCGAGAATCTGTATATTAAACTAGATTAAACCCAGAAAGTGTGCAATCGGGAATCAGTAAAACTTGCTCTTGTATTATGAATGGTGTGACATGATCAGATCAATTTATGATGTCACGGCAGAGACGCAGCTCTGATTGGTTTCTCTCCCTCCATCAATGTCTCAAGGAATGAGGGAGCATTTAAAGCATTACAAACATCTCTCCACAACAGATACATATGTACAATTAAATTGAACAGTATAATAACAATTCTTCTGGTAATATATGTAATGTGAGATTTAAAAAATTTGTTCTTACGTTTTATTGGATTTGATTGGTTCTGTCTGCAAGCACACACTCAACAATTATCAGAATCAGCGACAACAACACCGAAGAAGAGACGACGAAACATGTAAGCAGAGAAAATAAGTTAGAAGCAGCTTTCACGCTCCTTGCAACGTGACTTGGGAAAATATCAATAACGCTTGGAAAGAAAAGGGCTGACTCGACTCGCTTCTTCTCCTTTCTTTTTGAGATTGGCTGAACATGAGGGGAAACGGTTGAGGCAGCCCTATAACTCCAGCATGCCATGCATCGTACTGTTGGATATGGACATTACTTCTTTCATTACTTCAGTTTAAAGCAGTTCTTCAGGCACATATATGGCGAGGTTAAGAATATTTAAATAATATATGATGAATGTTTTACTTGTGGAAAATATATGTACTACTCTAGCTTGGAAGGCATGAAAAAATGAGCTATTATAATATGTACATACAATACAGTAACTGTTAGTCATTAAAAGACAGAAGCGATATGACTTTTGGTGCCTGGTAAAAGTAAACACGAAGATTCTTACTCGTATAGTCGGTTAGATTACGTGGCTATGTATAATGCAGCAACGCATTCACAGTTTTTGCTATAATAGCTTTGAGCTTGGATGCTCCCTTCCAACGAAAAAATACATGAAAACCTCACGTGGACTACGGCCTGACTCTTGTTTTCCTCACGGAGATTTTCCCTTTCTGGCTTGTATGCCATTGCAATGCCTTTTCTTTTTTGGGGGGAAAGGAAAGGTGAATATTTGCTCTACAAACAACAAACTCATATATAAATATACATTTGGAAGGCAAAATTCTATATGAATGATCTATGAAATGCCACTGACATTTCTAGCTTCTTTGATCTTTCTCTTTGATTACTGGTTTGATTAAAACGTAATAGGCAATAGGGGCGAGACGAAAAAAAGTTATGATGAAAACTTAAGTTATGATTATTATTATGAAATTCTGGTTTCTTAATTCAACATTACATTGCATAAAATTAAGTACAATAGTTAACTATTTTTGGATCGAAACGAAATATTAATTACTACTACTTAATGACGCGAGCAACTTACTAAATATTGACAGGGGTTCCCCAATCAAGAACCAAAAATACCAGTGCTACTTTATGAATTACACAACAGGTGTATTACATGGACGAACGACCGAACGAATTCTTAAGGTCCAAGAGGATCCAGTTGAATCTTGATTTGATCCTGACAAAGCAGCAAAAAATGAACAAAAGCCGAAATATTTTTTTCATCTCTCATCCCGTCCCACCCAAAAAGGGGACAAGAATAGGTATAAAATCCCTGCCCACACAAAATTCTGTATTCAATTTTCAGAAAAAGGTGGAACACATTGAGTTCAACGTGACTGGAGGTGGAGGATAATAATAATATGCACCTAGCCGTGACGTGATGTTTCGGGCTGCATAAAATCTCTCCTGTCCTGATCCTGATTCGTCTTCCGTTATGCAATACATACATATGCAACACAAAACATACTACGTATTGCGCTTATTTGTGTGCATCGAAAATCCGTTTCTGTCAGCATGAATGAATTTGGACTTTGGCTTTCATTGTTTTATCCTTGACAGGACATTGAGAGTAATAAAAAGGAGCAAGTAAATTAGTACATGATGCAATAATGTACATACAAATAATATGGGAGGCATATGAGAATAAAAATACGCATCAAATCTCTCGAATCTCCAAACTTACCATCTGTATTTTATTTGGTTAGCCACTAACCTTAAGATGATAATTATTAATAATAGTAATTATAATATGATAATAATTAAGTTATTTTTTTCATTTGTTCTAACACAGGTTTCTATTATTTTTTTCAACTTGAACGGTACACGGTACATCTCTCTCTGCATATATCGCGATTCGTCGTCACTTCACCTCCTCCTTCAGTGATAATAATGACAATTATATTTTTTCCAATATACAACAGAAGAATAATTAAAACAAACAATCATAATAATTAATTAATAATAATTACCTAGTATGCATACATTATTTTACACATTACTCGATTCTAGTTGCAGTCTATGCCGTATTATAATAAGTAATAATATTGTAAGTTTTTATCATTATATTAGAGTATCTATACATGATGACATTCATTATATAACAGCTAAAATGTATCATTTCTCAATTAAAGTAATAATAAGGTACTTCTATTAACAATAATATGTAGATATTTAAAGGAATAACTAGTCAAACAACTTACTAAAGCAAGCATTTTTATAGAATATGATGATGGGATTACTTCATTACACACTCAATTAATTAAATCTTAAACTCTGTTTATTACTCTGTCCTCTTTTACTCGCACTATATATCCAATAATAATATTAAAGGTTTTTAGCAGACATATATACTCTTCATCTTTCTTTTTTTCCCTCATACACGGTAGAAGTAGTAATCATTACAATAATAAATGTTTTATGCATGCATTTTTTTCTTTCTAGCAAAAAACGTACAATAATAAAGGTATATATGCGTCCTTACGTACATATATACACAATTAATATGCAATTTTTTACTTACCAATTCACACGTTTTTTCTCCTCTTCACCATCTTTTGGTATGAGTTAAGTTTTTTTATGTATGTGGTTTTTATTAAAATGGTTTCCTTCTCATTTTGTTAGGGTTTTTGTTCTAGTACAATAATAAGTAAAATTTCTTCCATTTTTATTTAAACTGTATATTTGTTTTAGTTAGGTAAATTAAGTAAAAGTAGGTAATGTAATGTTCTTTCTTTCCCTTTGCTAAAAGGATATCTTTTTTTCATACACAGTACTTAAGAGAAGTGAGAGTATAACTGTACTTTCCTCCGTGGAGAAAATAAAGTGCTTTCCCCTAAAACCGTAGCATTAGTAGTCGCATCGCACTGCGAGAAGTACAACACGGGCAAGTAAAATTAAAGACTTAGTCAGTTTCTTTTCTCAGGCATATGATTATGATACTACACCTTTCTTAAATAATGCTGTATAGAATAATAAGTATTTTCATTTGTAATTTTTTATGAATTTTCCTCATAGTCGTAGCAGCAGTACCTCTGTTGTTCTTTCACTTGTAATAATAATAATTACAGTTTACTGATAATTACTATTATGCATTATTATTACTTTTTTGACGTAAAACGTGTGTAATTAAGAATAAGATATAACGATAATCATACAGTATTCATTAAAAAAGCAGTGATTTTTTATATAGGTAAATTTTTTTAAACGATGATGACTGACGACTTACAACCAATCAATGCGAGCGAGCGAGGACTGAAAAGTCGTCATTCATTCTTTTTTCCCTAAACTTTTGAAGATCCCATCTCGTCCCTGAAGATTAAACATTGTATGATAATTATTATGGATAGGTAATTAAGTAATTATGTAGATTTTGTTGATTTTCTTGTTTCAGGAGAAAATATAGAACTTCTTTCTCTTCCATCTTTTCAAAGAAAGTCTGTGGTTATTAGCCACTTTGTCCTCACGATACAGTTTAGAAAAACGAAGTCTTTTTAAAAATCGAAGCCTATTTCTCCACATCTCTATGCAGCTCTTTTGAAAGAAACTAAATGTTATCAAATGATCGAAAACAAAAGTGAGTGGAAGATGTATTTTTAGCATGGATAATGCAATCAAATATGATATAGTCAAGAAATATATAACAGGAATCAGGAGTTCTGAGTCTAACGACTTCTTTTTTTTAGAAGCAGAAAATGGCGAAACGAGTGAACCACCTTCTTAAGACAATTTGTTGCAGAAGGCGATATTATATCATCCATCATCAGATCTGCATAGAGATATGATGGTACAGAACTACCTCGTCAGTATATGGCATTTTCAATAAGATAAAGTACATATTTAACAAGTACTCAAGTACTACATAAGCTGTTCGCTTTCATACTCAAACTCAAAACTTTAAGTCTTCCAAAAAGAAGTACATAAAAGAGACAACAATTTCAAATCCATTATGAAAAGTTATACACATAAATTAAATTACCCAAAAGTGCTTTCCTCAAGTCAACATTAAATTTTCCAATTTGCTATATAGAAAAGTGAGAGAAAATAAGCAAACATTATAATTGCCGCAAGACGTAGTGCTGTCAGAAATAGTATAGTCGTCACAAAACTCAATTCATTGAATAATATTATTTTGTAATACTATATGGCACCAATGCTGTCTGCCGTTTTTCATTTTGTAAATTCTGCTATTTACGGGTGTACCATCTAAATGTCTAATGCCTTTTCCTGGAATCCCTTAATTTCTTTTCATTTCGAAGAGTTCTAGTACACGCCATGCGACCACACCCTTCCCTCAACTTTTCCTAATGCAAATAGGCATCGCGAAATTACCGGGAAGGCGAGTTAGTTGAAGAAAGTTGACCTTCTCGAAAGAAAGTTCAAGATTACTTGTAAGGAAGATAGATGATCGATAAGAGAAATCGATGCTGTGGAGAAAATAGAAAGCGCTCTTAGGCAACTTCAAGAAATCGTCAACTTTCACTTTTTTGCGTTTATCTCAGGCACAATTTAGAGCTTGTAAACGCTCTTCAAATCACTAGAGCATGATGGCTACACGTCGCCAGCGTCATCCACTTTACCGTCTTTGCTAAAAACTAAAAAATAAACTTCGTTCATTTCAAAGAAAGTACTGTCTTGTATCATCACCAGTAATGGATGAAAGATGAAATACATACAACAAAACGATTACACAGCTTTAAAATATCTTCAGTCAATGGAGAAGGGAAATTTAGAAGGGAGGATACCAGGAAAAACATTTTGATTTTCTTTTATCTTGTCAACAATAAAGCGTATTAAGGACGCGAAAAATTTTTCAGGAGTGAGAAAATAATTTTGGTATTTATCGAGGTTGCGAATTGGTTTCGGAAAAGGATAAATGCAACTCAGAATTCAATGTGATGATTTACAAAATATGGATACATACGACTTTTCATAAATGTGTGAATACGAATACCGACATAATTGATGATTTGTTACAAAAAATCCTAAAGATTTTATGTCGCACAACATAGTTTGGTTTTTAAGAGGTATGGTCAAACATTTGTGAAAAGATAGAGTCCATTGTCCATACCAAAATAAAAGTGAAACACATTTTGCCTATTACGACAATCAATACCCAAAACACAACAAAATAAACATGACGTGTGTGTATTCACATAAACAAAAAAGAAAACGACTGAACATAATTAAAATATCTGAGAATCCCTGTTTTTATCTCAGACAGAGATGCATCATCTAAAGTATATATAAAGAGCTATACACCGATGCTTGCTTTGAATTCGGCAGGTTTACGATGATGTGGACGAGAGGGCTCCTGAAGAGGAAACTACACTATTTTCCGCAATCGTATTTGAATTATTCGTACTCCCTACGTTATTTGCATTTCTATAACTTATTTCTAGTTCCCCGAGACGTCTCCACAGCTCGTCCCTCTCCTTTTCTCTTTTCTTTTCCCTGTAAAAAAGAGTCCATCATAAAAGATTTTTATCGTGACAGTTTATGTAATCAAACAATTATTGTATAACTGGAGAAAACGGATGTAAAAAATAATTTCATTTAAAATGTGTCATCTCCATGAGTGAAAAGATGTTGCGCATCACTTGAGTGCTTTCGGAAGCTTAATCATACCTGGAAATGTGGGCTTGATACACATCGAGCTATTTGCCTGAAAAGATGTTCCTGAATTTTAACAAACTGCGTTGGTTCGATAACATCTAAGATCTCCTCAATCTCTCCCAAAAACATCACCTAATACAAATCACAAAATGACATTACCAAGTTAATAAGATACCTTCATAAAACAAGTTACATATCATACATATCAAGTTACATAGCATCATTGCATTTTTAAAAGCACCTCTTTCTGAGAACAAGTTTTTGGCCAAAACTTTAGTAGACCTAACACGACTGGTTCAGTGAGGGTAGCATCCTTTTCCAGAAACTGAACCACGCAGTAGGCCAGCTGTGCGTGGTACAGTGCTAGACATCGGACCTAATAAAAATATTTACAGAGAAGAGAGCCAAGGTTAATCCAAATGTTGACTGCTGGAAGATTTGTTACCCCTCCAATGACAGATTTATTGTAACAACGGCTAGGTTGTACCTTGTGAAGCGGTATCAAAACTTTCACCAGGAACTGCTTGTGTTCAAGTTTTAGCGGCAGGGCGAAACCATTGATGATACTGCCTAGAATTTCCAACAACTCCCCAACACCATTAAAGTGCTCTGTCTCGTAAATAAATCTGAGAAAGATATTGTTTATTTGCTTTCGGATGAACGCTCGAAGTCCAAGAAATTTTCCATATATTCTGTGTAGCACGGTCTTCAAGAAATCTCTCTCTCTGGGGTCCTCACTATCAAACAGCTCCAAAAGCTAATGGAAGCATTAATATGTCAACATTATTTAGCTTTTACTTTCAGATCTCCAGTAATTACAAATTAAGCGATCAAAAAGTCTTAACTAATTTTAATTTTACCTGTAAAACAAACTTTTGGTCGATAACCTTCTTGCCGATACTTGGCTGAAAGTCAGGTGATTCCAAAAATCGAAGGAAAAATTCGTAGACCAGCTAAAGAAAGTTAAAAAATATTTTTTTTAGAATTCAACGTTGCAGCCTTATTTGTTCTTAACAAAATCATAAAGGCTCTTATCATACCTGCAGGTGTGGCCAAGACGCTTCAAACGTTGGGTCATCTTCTTCAGGATCAAAGTCAGGGTTGTCACTTGGAGGTAATGACCGAAATAGATTACGAGCGATCTAAAAAGAGTTAAATGTATGTCATTAGTCAGCACATTTTATCACTCTTATTCAACAAAGGATTAAAAAGCCAATAAGAGAAAGTTTATGCGCTCCATGAAAATAATGAGTCATTTAAAAACTTCATTAGGAAGCGGAGATCTACTTTTATTATTCGCTAACATCGTTTCAACTTCAGCGGATTAGCTCGGTATTTGGCATGCACACATATCGGTAGTACCTATAAGTAATTTCCTCAATTAGCTCAAATGAATGCCTTCCGATTACCATCTACTAAAACTCCATCAAAAACACATCATCTATACATATATACATATACATACATATACAATACATATACCCAATAATGGAGAGTATGCATGTGCTTGATAGAATATATAGGTCGGACTGTACACATTTCGCTCATTAAAAAATAAGAGGATGAGAAAGCATAAGCTTGTAACCCATTTCTATCTAGCAAAGTGAATTTATGTTTCCTGTGCCATCCCACATCTTTGAAAAAGCTATCTAACATCAAAATCAAGAAGTCTTTAAAATTACCTTGCTAAAATATGCTTAAAATTGTTTGTGAAATACTTTCCAGAATAAACTCTTAAGGGCTCCGGAAGGTTTACCATATTCCTTGTGAGAGTTTTGTCAAACATCGTGCAAACATATGTATATATGTATTAGGTGAATATACAGCGTGGAAAGGTCGAGTTAAAGCGGTACAAGAACAAGCGAGCTTTTCTAACAACGAGGCCTTTCACCCTCTGCATAAAGATAATTAAGAGCTCTTCATCGAGCAGGACGAACTAGCTATGAGGAAATGTGATTTCTAAAGAGCAAAAGAGTGAAAGTAGAGAGCGAGGACGAGGACGACGAGTCTCCAAAAAAAGTTTGCAATTCGTGTGTATCATGAGATGACTCACGTACAACATAGGACTTTTGTAGTACACAAAAAAATCCTTTCCGATCACCGAGAGAGGGGGAGAGAAATCCATATTATAGAGTTCAAAGCGAAAAACTAACTTAGCTTTTTAGAGCGTAAACAAAGCATAGATATGCGAAATCCATAGTATGTGCGCGAGCCTTCCGCTGAATAAATCTTCTCCGAGACAAACATGCTTAAATGAAAACAAAAATTTACTTCTTTCGAAAAGTTCGAATCGCCTAATAATTCAATGTACATGAACATGACTGAATGGCTCATTCAAGCCCCATGGGGAGACAGAGAGAAACGGCAAAATAAATAATTGGAAACAAAACATGAATACTATTTGATGCTTGATGTCAGAAAACTTACCATTTGAATTATTTCAGGATACACGGGCTCTGTGAGGACGCCCCGGTTAGCTGTGATATAGTCGACCAGCTCATTTAGTGTTGCTCTTTTGATCTCCTTTCCTTTCAGGTCAGCAACGGGATCGAGAAAATCGAAAGAAATGCAACATTGACGTAGTTTTCTAATGAACAATTCTTCATGTTCTGCAGGTGGCACATCTGTAAATCAACAAATAACCACAAATCATAATTAATTCAGCTGTGCAGTATTAATACAAAATTATGTACATAAAGGACTAAATATAACCAGAACTACATTTACATTGCATCATCAAACATGTTCGACTTCGATGAATTATTTATTTCCAGCTTTCACCCGACTCACAATCACATAATATATACTTCCCACCTACGCAGTCTATATTTCAATCACACTTCGGGTACTTCTTTTGGACAAGCACAAATATAATATGCATAATCCATTTATGATGCACGTACGTACATATGCCTCTCTAAATAAAGTTTGTTTACATACAGCACATCATCAACAGAGGTCATTCAAAGTAAAATCATGATTATTATTTCCCCACTGTTGTGTTGTAGATTATAGACAAAACGAAATTTTATTACCTTCGTTAGGCGCTTTGATGCAAAATATCGACAATTCAAAGAAAAAAAATGCACACTAGTCTCAAATTAAATCCATGTTTAGCTTCCCCTTCGTTTTATGTGTCCTATCTGACGATCTCCACTAAACCTAAATTTAGTTCAGAAGCAGCAGTCCACAGCACCGACTACAACTACACCACGCCCCCTGTCCCACTAAACACGGCCCATTAAAAGGAAACGCTCCTTTCCCATCTATAGTGATTGACTGACAGCCAATAACTTTCACCAGATTACGCCAGACCCACTTCTGCTAATGTCATTGTCGGCTAACACTTTTTTATTGGAAAATTGCCCCTTTCACCGCGGAATGAAGAGCTCTTTTACTCATTCTCCTCTTTTTGCTTCTTTCACTCCAGCATTAATTCCCTACCGCCACGACTATCCCACAATGAGGATGACGATGATAGAAAAATTCGAGTAAGAAGGTAGGCAATCACTAGATAGCAGACGAAGAAAGCTCTCTAGCTCTCGTATTGTAATTCACCACGAGGCCGGATGATAATAATGCTCAGAAAACGTGTCATCTGTCATATTGTTCGAAGGAAAAAGGCTTTTCCTTAAGCTTTTTTACATATTGCTATTACGTGCCACATAAAGTTCCATAGCACTAACATTTTCATACACTGATTAATGTCCTGCTTCAATATTATTCAGTGAATAAATAAGAGGAATGGAATGGGGGCTCGTGGCTATAATGGGCATTTTTATCTTTAAACATGATATGTTCGTCCATTGATGATGATAGCATAGTACTTTTTTATGACAACGTTGACCAAAATAAAATAACCATCTTATTAAAGTGCGGGTAATATGCTCTGCTTGTTTTTCAGAATATGCAAATGGTCGTATTGACCTTTCTCTACTCCATCCGTTTTGCTCTCACATTCTCTTTCGCTTCACCTAGTCTCGTCTCTCCAGAGACTGGATTGTTCGCCTTCCCCACAAATTTCGCTATTATCAGCAATAGAAGAAGCATGGAATATAATATGAATGGATCGCAGAACAACGAATAGAGTTGAGATGAAGAAAAAAATCACTCTTCTGTAGTCTGGAGGGCTCAGTGGAATTCCTGAGAGGAAAGCATGGGCACCTCTTTCTCGGTAGACCGACCTTCATAATATGAGACCACAACGCAACGTTTCATGGCGTGTGGCGTGGCGTGACATGACAGGAGAACAATGAGTTTTCCACTTTTTCTCCTTAAAATAATGCTACAAACCCTTTCTCCATTCCCCTGCCTTCATAGATTAAACAGGAAGATTGAGAAAAAAAGAAGCCAAGAGACAAGAAGAAAGGAGAGCTCAAGCTTATTTGCTCAACATTCATCTTGCATGCCAATGAAATGAATGAACCTGACTCGCTCGCTGTAACGGAATCAGCGTACACGGTTAACTACTATTCTCGTGTAACAAACAAACATCTACCTATACATGTTTACACAAAAAAAGGAGAAAAATACGAGGAACTATGCATCCATTCCACTGATTCATGAAGTTTTTGTGGTGAAAGTTCTGGCTCTAGTTCTGGTTCTGCTAATGTGGCAGTGTACCAGAAGAAGGAAACAAATTTTGTTCCTCACTTTTTTTCTCCCGAGAGAATGAAATCTTTCTCATTTACTCTATCTTCGTGTACGGTGCATACTACATCTGTGCTACATTCTATTCTTAGGAAGAAAGTTAAATAAATGATAGTGTGTAGATTACTTATGATCTGATATCCTTGAGTTGAGTTCACCTCATCTTTACATCATTATCGTCATCATCCTCAACAATCAAGTACATATTATGGAGCTGGAGTTGTTTAAAGCATTGAAGGAATGTCTCTTCGCAGATAGACATGTTGTAGTTTTCATTCCTCTTGAAAAACAATGAACTAACGCTGCGTCAATGTTCAACTTCAGTACATGTTGGAAAAAACTACAGAGATTCTTCTGTTTCTAAAGAGCTCGTAAAGCAAAAATTCCTTTCGCAGATAAAAACAATCGAGCGTTTTCCTCGAGTAAGTTCCCTCTGCATTCACAGATAAATTGTCCTTCCTTCAAGCTTTGTTCATTTTCGATGGCTTACGACCTCCTTTTGTTTTCCCTTTGTCAAATAAATATAAAGAAAATGTTTCATCCAACAGTAAATTTTTTTCACTCTTTTCGTTAAAAATGCGATTTCTTCTTTAAGAGGAGGCATTTATATGGAACTCGAATGGATAAAAGTGTAACCTTTGGCTTTGCGACACACATTACGAATATTCTGTAGAAAATTACTTGAATCCAGAATCGTTTTCGTTTTTCTTGCATTGAAAATAAACTACATTTTTTGGGTCCAAAAAGTACTTTTTAACATTTCGCACAAACCTTTTCTTGCGCTCAAAAGCACAAATTTTCATAAACAAATACAAAGCGAAGAAAGGGGAGAAAATTTTTCTTCAATAGTCAACAGATTTTTTTGTTGCTCAGCCTCAAAACTCGGTGTGTGTAACAAAAGAAAGTACATAAGTATTTATATTTTATATTCTGAAAAACTACATCCCAGGAAAAAATGGAAAAATAGAGTAGAACCATTTTCCTCATTTTTTCTCGCTTGGACAGGAAAAAACTTTTTTCTACAGCTCTTTACTCTCGTTTCACTTGCTTAACTCTCTTGAGGGATTTTTCCCAACAAAAAGGCATCGATTTTTCTCCCATGCCATTGCCTGTCTCAATCTCGTTACGTGGTTGTTGGTGGCGAAAGCGGGGTTTGCCAACCATTCACATTATCCATCTAAGCACACACCACTACCACCACGCTACACACATGCTACCTTAATGCCATTATATTTTGCCACTAGCATTATTACTCACAACTTAACTAAAGCCAAGGAGAGGAAAAAAGAGTTAAGCCAGTTCATGTCGGGAAATGTGATTAGATTCTCTCAATGAAATTTTCTAGATCATCAGATTCGAAGGGGGATATGTACTACAGACTTGCATTTCTTAAAAAAATATATATAATGCAACAATGAAGACGACAACAAGTCCACGTATGAGGACGATGACGAATACCCGCCCACGAAAAAAATTCTTCCGAAGAAATCTAATACATCAACTGTCACTATCAGGCCATTCAAAACAACTCATCTGCATCTAAGCCACCGCATGGAAGTAACAACTATTCATGGGAGGCTTTCTTCTAAGAAGAGATGCAGGTGTGCTGTTTGTTTAACGCTATTCTTTAAAAATTATATTTTTGTCCAAATGGTTTCCTACTTGAAGTTCTAGAAAGCACATTATGCTTGCTTAAAAGTGCCATAATAAAAAAATGATTTCACGTACCCTTGAACAATGGGAGGGGCACAAGATCCGCTTCGTTTGCTTGATGATATCGGGATGACCCTTGAGACTTTTTCTGCTTCTTCTTTAAAGAACGTTTCGCGAATGGATCAATGCGATCCACAAAAGTGTTATTTGCTGTAGTCGCCATTGTACCGCCACTACCGCTGGTATCACTGGTTCCTCGCACTCCACTTCTTGTTGGCTGGATCTCGTCTGTCAACTCCTTTCCAACGTCATCACTTTCACCGTCTGTACGAGTGTCAGTCAGAACAGAAAACATTTGAAAACTTTTTTCCAAAACTAATTTAATAGACAATGACAACTTCTATTCAGCGCACAGGCTCGCTACTGTTGGTACAGTAAAAGCTGAAAGCGGCTACTGGAGTTAAAATTAATTATTTTAAGCAAAGTCATTAGTAAAACAGGAAGGAGTCCTATCTTTAATGATCAAGTTGACTGGTGTATGCTATGCTCATCACGACTATACATATCAAAACAGACAACAGATGGTGAGTTTGATTGTAGCACCTACCTCTGAACATTAGTAGAAATCACTTGCAAAAACGAAATTTAAAACTGCTTAAGTTAACCCAATTAACTACATGTGAATTATTTAACTACTGAAATCAACCATGCAGTATGCAGAGCAGAGAAATACAGAAGAATCCTAGTTTACTTTACACTTGTAAGAGTTTGGTAATTAGTAGTTCATTGTTTACATTTTTTGATATCATGAAATGTTTACATTCAAGAAGTCATCTGTAATCAGCCATCAGCCATGCTATTACTGCGGCTGTGCGTGGAGAGACGAAAAGTCAGAAATCAAAAATGCCTTGTCCATTTAGGCGGCAATCGAAATTCAAAAAGGAACAAAGATAAAATGCATTTATTATTGGCTGGCTTTTAGAATTCATAACTAAACTGACTTATATAAACACTTTTAACAAAGAATAGATGAGTCAAAAGGCAAATTGTACAAAGGCAAGCTTTTCGGTCCGATTACAAACCCATTTTGCCTTTGCCCCATGTGTCTTTTCTTATATCGGTTATCTTGAAGTTTGCACGAATTTTTTAAGTTTTAATGGTCACATTCATAGCCTTACGAGCATACATATGTAGGCATAATTACAATAATTATTAGTACAAGCGAGAGAAGCAAAAGCAACTTTTTATCTCTTGCGAGTTTGAAACAACGGGAATGGGATTCATGTTCATATACACAAATACTTACTTACATAGACATAAACATGCATGAAAGAAAGAGAAAGAAGACGGGAAGAGAAAGCAAAATTAAGTTCTTGTCGTCATCATCACATCATCGGCAATTTATAAGATTAACGCAAACACATGCATATTATATAGAGCGGCGACTGCTTTGAATTGTATACAAGATAATAAATTAATGAACAAGAACAAATAAATCGTATTCAAAAAAATAAAAAAATTAAAACCAACCCTCCATACTTCCGGATTTCATTCCAAACAAAAACTCTGTTAGTAATCAGAGTAGTGCGGGTGCGAGTTTCGATCTAGGAATGGTATGACTTAGTTTCCAAGTTCCAAAGAATAATTTAACGAGAGATGATGCAAATCGTTGTAAAAAACAAACGGGGACACGTTCTCACTCAACTAAACCCACGTTCTTTTGCAATAGACAAATCCCAATCCCTTTTAATTTACGTGTAAGAGAGATGATGATGTGCGTTTTTGTGAACGAAGGCTTCGGAGGTAATATCACAGGCACGTGCGCAAGACTCTAAAAAGTGTCAACAAAAGTTAAGCTGCAAAGTGAAGTGCAGAGCAAAATATTAAAATAAAAATAATTCTTAAAAAATACTCAATTAACTACTGATTCTAATAAAAAATGATAATTCTGCATTATTGCATATAAAGTACGGTGTAAGAAGTGCAAAAATTTAATTTGTTTAAATGGCAGTTACTTTAATTTTAATTACTTTTGAAATTCAGAAAATCAATCAAAACAGGCAAAATCAAAATTAATGCAACGGGCAGTCAAATTAAGGTATTTGGGACAAAAATGAAGATTAATTAAACGGTAAAGTACCTGATAAATATAGAATTTAGCTTTGTTTTTACGCTTGGAATGACGTAATGCAGCAACGAGACTTCAGCGGATTTATCGACTCTGTAAAATTATTCAAGAGTTAACTTTTTAAATTGGCTCTAGCATCTCCAGCGTTTAACCATTTTTCATGAATTGAACAGCTCATGATGACATGACCGATAAAACTGCTCATTTCTTACTTGTTCACAAAGATTTCCAATAAAAGAAAGTATTTAGCTGTTCCAGTCGAATTAGTTCAACTCTGGGAATGTTGCACGAGATAAGTAAGATGACTGTTGTAAATATTCTCACGTGCTCTTTCTCACTAAACTCACGTCAACACTGATTTGGTCAGTCTTTCCACGCTACGATTTTTGAGCAAAACTCAGTTCAGGTCATCCAAAAGAGTTTGACACAATGAACCCATCCTCTTCGGAAAATAATGTTTTTTGGACAGTGATTATAGTAATTGTAGCATTCGCGATGAGAGATACAAAAATATCACACCCTGATTCTACGACACTTTTAAATATTAAATAATAATAATTTGAGATTAGCCTGATATAGATTTGATTTATAGAATAACACTCAAACTATAAAATTTTCCAGAAATTACTTATTGCTTTTAGTTTCGGTTTCAATATAGTCACTTTCACCTTCACTTGACGTACCGAATATCAGAATTTTACTCCCTGTTTGATGTTTCCCACGAATGAACTCGTTGTTCTGTAAAATATTGAAACACAATTAATTAATAAATAGAAAACATTTTTTTGGTGATGATGAGGACTAAACAATGTTAAATTTTTTGTTGCTATTATTTTTCAGCGAATTTTGCCAGGTTTTGGCAGAAGGTCTTTTGAATAAAAATCCCAGGAATTCGTTATCATTTCCAGATTCCTCTTAAAAGAACAAAGGAAGATTAAGTACTATGAAGTACAATGTATTATTGGTCGAAAGTAGAAGGGCTTTCGTAGACATACTTCACCCGTCAGTATGATGTAAAATTAACATTGATCGTAAACATTGTTAAAAATATTTAGACTATCATTAAGTTAGAATTTTATCAGTAGTTTTAAAAGATCAAGCCATTAATAATACATCAAGCAGATGATGGGCTGTCTAGTTATTTCCGAGAGTCCATACATAATTAATGCAACTGACATCAATAATGACAAAACTGCAAAGATCCAGTTTTGATCCAATTGGAAGCATATCTTTTGTACCCATTCCACCCGCCGCCGCCGTGTTCATGCCTACACGGTTTCCCGAAAACACATACATATATAACCGAACAAATAACGTTTTTTGGTTTTGCTTTACTGACTTTTACCGATTATCGCAGCTCAACTAGAAGTAAAAAGCATTTTTAACTGAATAGGAAAAACCTTTAGGCTTTCCTCATGTTCTAAATAATATTGTAAGCCAAAGGTAGAATGTTTTAATGATGTGATCGGAAAAATGAAAATGAAGATTTAACTATTATCCAGTATTCAGAATTGAGAAACAAAATTCGCTACATAAGCCTAAAATATATGCACAAATTCATTTTCAGAAATTAGCTTTAGCTTAAAAGCACAAGTACAGGTAAGAAATTTCATGTTCATGAAGTACAATGATTTTTTTAATGTCGGACCGAAGCTTGTGCATTGTAGAATACTTCTTCACTGTCATTAATTTTAGGAACTTGCTTCTCCCTTCTCCTTATCTTATCAAACTTCACTAAACTTTCAATATAATAACTGAAAATAAATAACACATAGCATGTATTTACATGATGCACAAAACGGCTAGTCCGAATGATACTTGCTATTTTCATTACATATTTCATTTTCATTCATGCTGCAAAAATAGGCATGCTATGCTGCTTTCTTTAGTTCTATATAGTTTGAGGAAACCCTCTACTTAGCCAGATAAGCCTCCAACTAATCCAGCCCGCGGTAGATCCGGTTAATGCACATCTGGCTGTAAATGACTCATCGACTAATGACAGTAATTAAGCGTCAATTCAAAACAGTTCATTGGAGCTTCCGTACCACTGGATGTTGGATATACTTTCTCCCAAATCCGTGTATCCTACCAAGGTCAATTTTAAGATAAAAATATAATATGGCGTTTTCAAAACAAATTATGAATGAATACTTAGACCAAAACCACGCAAGGAAAATAATAAATAAATTAATTTTTAGCTAAAATAAGTACATCAAAGTTTTATGCGTCATTGTATTAAGACATGCATGCAAAAGTAATTACAGGGATTTTAATTTTTCATCTTTTCAATTCTTCATGCAAATAAGACGCACGTATAAGTATTAGGTACATATATGCAGAGACGCGTGTCTTCTACTAATAAAAACCCGTTATTTCGTCGTTTTTGTGGAGTAGTACTCCAGAAAAGTCACGTTTAAGTCATTATTGGATTTTGCTTCTACGACTTGTCGACTTTGACTTCATTACAGTCCCAATGCAAATTGACCATTGCTCTTGCAGCGCAAAAGGGATAAAATACGCGTTAGTTGTCAAATAAAAAAAACTTTCTTCCTACTTTTTCACCTACATGCCATAGCCATATGCTGCAAGGAGCACACAAATGATCATGTGAGTATGAGAGATGTCTTTAAATACTTTTGTTCATATGAGTTGGTGTTGGAAATCTTTTTTTTGAGTAGGTAATAGTAATAACATGACATACATTTTGGAGCATTAAAAATCTCAATATGCGTGCAAAGTAAATAAAATTCTTTCCAAGAATTCCAGAAACCAATAAAATATTTGGAGAACAGAGTATCAATTTCCTTGCTCTCTAAAAGTGGTACAGGTGTGCAATATTTAAATGACGTTAATAAACTGGTTTGGGACCTGATTTAGTAGTACCTAATTTTGTTCTGACTGCAAAATATGCATCTGGTTTTTTTATATATTTGCAAAATGAGGAAAATTGAAGGTTCATTGTTTCGGCTGTCCCAAAAACAATACCACGAAAAATGCAAATGCAAGGTCTTATATAATGATTATTAATGATTAACCAATCACGAGCAGTATCTTTAAGAATCAATAATGCTGATACTGACACACTTATAATGATAACTTACGCACTTTTGCTCACGGAGGATTGAATCATGGCAAAAAGTCGTAAATGGTACCTATCATCCGCTTGTGCAACCTTCCCAAACTGATAAGGATAATTACCTCAAAATCTGTATGTCTATAGTCTATATGCGCATGAGCACACTTCACACTAATTTAAATCCCTCTCCACTCCCGTCATCATCACTTTAGATCTTTCCAGTGAGTCACATTTTTAATGAAATCAAACGAAAATCTTTAACATCACCACTAATTAACTTAACCAAACTCTTCAATTATCTCTACTTTTTGTAGTAAGTAGGATAGGCGCTATTATCACCACCACTCAACTCTCCCTTGACTAATAATAATACAGACCGAGAGCACCGCCATGAAACGTCTAGATAATTTTGGAGATGCAAATTGCAAGCATAATTTAGCAAGCATTGAAAATCACACTTGAATACATCTTTTATCTGCTCTTCTAGAGCAAAATTTGGGAGTAGTAGAAGTAGAAGACGCACTTCACTTGGTAACTCTTTTAGGAATCCTCTCCTCGTCAATGTACTACGTATTTTTTTTCTAGCATTACAAAAACAATCACTGCAAACTGCAATCTTGTTTTTACAGCTAAACTAATCAATCAGATCAGCAATTTGATCTGAATTGATACAAAATTTTTGCCAAAAATGTTCAACTTACATTGAAACATTGATCAAATTCCAATTATTGGATGGCATGCTTCACAACGAAATCATATCTTTTGCCCTAAAGGATAGATAGATCGTAATAATGAAATCTAATGTTTGTACTATTCTCCCAAAATAGTATGATTTATATCAATTCAATTTTTAATCGTTAAAAAAAGTTAAAAACTCTAAAAATATATATAGAGGTATAGTTAAAGTCGAGCGGATACTTTATATTTTTCTACGAGTATGGTTGTAGTAATTGTTGTAAGTTGTAAGTAATTTTGTTAAGTAAACTGTAGTAGTAGAATATTGCGAGTCATGTAACTTCTATTTTACGCATTAGCATTACATTTCTTATTGAAGTTTGCGCTTTCTTAAATAGTAAAAATGGAAGGTAGCGCAACCTCATCATCATCATCGTCGGCTTATGTTAAAATGTGTGGCACTCTTTCGTGGTAGGTAAATAGTAATATCCCATTGCATCTTCTACTTTTAATGTTTGCAGGTTTGCAAACAGCCGAAATGTTATTGGGATGATGATGATAATAATAATGATGTAGTATTTATTGCTATTTCAGGTAAGTTTTCTTGTACTTCTTTTTAACGCGTAACTCTTAACATTATTATCCAACAAAGGTTTTCTTTTTGATGTTTGCTGGCCGTGTGTGTGAGTGAGCAGTAAACACATACTAGTTGAACAGTATTGAGCAATTTAATTTTATCAATGAAAAATGTTCGCTCTGCAAGAAACTACATGTATCATTAAACCGCTGTAAGCAAAACTGAGGACGGTTGGCGGCGGTGGTGCTCATGGTGATACTATGTTTGGAGGAGGGAGCAACAACTAATGTACATGAAAACTTTGAAAACTATTTCGACTCGATAGTTCAATTACAAAAATTTATTGTTTTTGCTGAGGCTTCGATGATGTCGATTCGATTTTTCTTCTTCATCGTCTTCGATGATCTTACTACATTACATACATACATACACATTACTACATTACACTCCTCCTTCACTTAAACTTTTTGCATACGCACACCACACACACACGGACACCGAAATATACATACTTATTGTACGCTTAAAGCTAATTCTCTGATTAAGATTAGTTATTTAACTATTTTTCCTTATAGCATTTTGCCATAATATAGCGCACCACTGAAAACCATCATAGCGCACAGATGTAGTTTACATGAGCTTGAATTGAATATCTTCACAAGCAGGGGAAGCATGCACCACCGAACCAAATAATATTATATATTATATTTTTGCACACTACACCAACACCATTTACCTCTCAGGAGAGGAGTTAATGTAGTAAACGACGACCAATACCTTGAGACTCATCAACCATTCATTCACCATTATTAATATTGCAAAACTCTGAATGTAATGTGATATACATACATTAATTATGTAGGAGGCGATATTTAAAGAGATACATAATAAATTGTACGAAACCATGCTATAATGTAAGCATAAATCGCTTTTTTGTACCATATCATGCAGAACAATCTTTGCAAAAAATATTCCTATTTTTGAATAAATTATGGACAGTACATGATTCAATTTGGAATCTAGATAGAAATATTACCTTTAAACTTGATACTCATATTTATTTGAAGACAAACAAAATTAACCCAAATATCTTAATCTTAATCCAATTTTTTAACATGTCTTCATTTTAAATAATTTATTTAGTTTACGCAATCACGGATAATTTATTTACCTTTTCTCATTTTCAACATGACTATCGAAGAGACGTGACGAGACGATCATACATTAATCAGTTCAGTCAGGCTTCTTCCTATTCCTTAAGATTGACTTTTTCGGGAACTAGGTAATATGTAATGCGCACGCTCTCACACACTTCACGAAACACTCTCACGTACTTTACACAATTAAACAAACGTTGCTTCTGTTGAACTCTTCTTGATAAGATGTATCTATATTAAATGAAATTCAAATTTATTTATTTTATTCAAGTCCACGTGAGTTATTTTGTAATTCGTCAATTTGTTCTCATCAATCTCATGTTCTCATCGTTTTCCCCAAGCTTTTTTTTTCGTTGGAATTCTATTTCACAAGAAAAGGAAGTCAATTAAAATTGGAGGCAGCAGCAGTCCTCATTCGCTCCTTCATTTTATATTTTTTATGTAGTCCTCATATCCAAATTCTTGGTATGCATGATTTGGCATTAGATATTGCTTCTTATGCTTGGTCGTTTATTTTTTCGACAGTTAAAACTACTTTTCATCATAAGTACATTTTTTCAAGGAACACGATGGAAAAAATAATTTTATATGGTGAATTATGCGGCGTTTTTTTTCGCTGAAGCTGATGGGAAAGATGTGATATACTTAAGTAGGTATACACAACAAATATCTTTCAAAATATTTTTCGTCTTGCTACTGTCGCTTTAATTCCTTCACATTTTCAGTTTTTTTCCTAGTTTTCCTCAGATACATTATATTGTCCATACAAATGATGGCATTCTTGCTTCCTACCACACACTTTTTATTTAAGAAACTGTTTGAATTAGTTTGTCCTTTCCATTACATTCTGATTACCTTTTTATTGGTTTATAAATAATATATATTATGTATATTACCAAGCAAGACCAGAAAAATAGAAGATCTTGATGATGATGGTAATAATAATATTTCGTAAATATGAACTTTTTTTATTTAATATTGTGTTTTATTAATAGTATATTATATGTTTTTGCTACAAAAAACTCGCACTTTTTTATTCACAAAAAACTGTGCACTTCTTTTATATTTGTAGCAATCACACAATACACAATCCTAACTATCATCGTCTTCTTTTTTCATCATATCGCCAACCACGTATTTTTTATTTCATTGCAAATAAGTTAATGTTATATAGAAAAAACGGAGATATGATGATGATGGATAAAAAAGGAGCAGCAGCGTAAGAGCCACAGCAGCCAGCGATAATAGCCAGAATACAGATTATTATAGATAGAAAATATTATGAATACTCTTGTATTTAGTTTTTAGTGGTTGGTTTTTTCTAGTGTTGGTGGTGGTGGTAGATGGAAATGATGATGATGACGATGATAATATTATTACTCGTTTTTGTCTGTTAAACTTGGAGGATCTCTCCTTATTACAATTTTTTACACACGTACGTAGTAATAGTAGTAGTGGTAGCAATAAGGAGCAATAGAAATGCTACGTCCGTCCATTCCATCCGATCCTACTTACTTTACTTACGTACGCAAGAAAGAGAGAGAGAGAAACAATACAGAAAATAGCATCAATGTTAATACGTGTATTCTTCTTCTTTCCTTTTCTTTCTCTTCTTGATTTTCTCACTCTTCTCCTATGGAATATATACCATAACTTATTTTTAAGGTATTATCATTTATCAACATTCACCTACCTACACAACAGCTACAGCAAGTAAGTACATAAGTATTCAAGTGATATGCTAGTAGCATTATTCCATTTTCAGAGACGATTTGTGCTGCTCCTGCTATATAATAATCCGAAATACGGAGTTTCATTTAGGGATGCACCTACTACATTTAAAAACTTGTACATAACCATATAGAATATAGACTACATTCATAAAGAACTACTTCTTCATCGTCCACATCCACATCCAATTTTTCCTGTTGTAGCAGTAGTAGATGCTAGGCTAGCTCTCAACTTGAGGCACATTATACCAGAGCTTACATCAACATCACCACCACCGACCGACCGTCATCATCATCATCAACATCATCGTCAGATTTTTTACCTACATGAACGAATGTAAAGCAAGAAAAAAATGTTTGTAGTTTTTATGAGTTCCTCTACACTTCTTTTTATAGAGGAGAAAAATATATATCAGTGGATGTGTTTTTACGTGTAAGCACCTTCAAAAAAGCAAGATTCTTTTTTCGTAAGGATGGAATAGATGGATGGATGGATGAATACACACACACATTTACGCTTTTTAAAAAACTTCTTTTGGCTCATGTTATGTTTGGATCGGGCTCGCCTCATATGTAGTAATTCTTTTAGTAGGCGCTCTGTATGTAAGTGAGCAATAATGAAAAAGTCATAGGACGAAAACAGGCAAAGCCAAGTATGTATGTGAATCCTCACACAACATCTATTCAGAAAAAATACTTTATTATAATGCAATGCAATGTATATAATAGTTTTCGATTCGAATGTTGTGTGTACTCTTTCAATGTAAAAAGATTTCCTGCAAGGCTAACTGAACTGACTGCTACAACTACACTGACTATGAGAGCTTTCGCTTTGGAGATTGTAAATGAAAGGAAGAAGAAGAAAATGAATGTACATGTATGTGCATGCAACAAAGCAGTGACGATGTGGTGGATGGATGCAGGGGTGTAATGCAAAAAAAAACTTCACATGAGCAAGAACAGGCCATATACATAGAAAAAAGGAATTTTTTTCAAACAATTTGGAAACGAATGGACGGAGGAAGTAAAACAGAGAATGGACCCTAAGCCATGTAATGTTTGACGTGAATGGGGGAGAGCTTTAGTGAATTGCAATATTGAACAAGCTCTTGAAATGCTTTCTTCGTTTCCTTTTCTTATCACTGGAAAAAATGCATGTATCCATGGATGGATGGATGCATTGGTCCTAGCATGGTCTGGTCTTAGTCTTGCTTGGGTCTGCTGCTTCTTTGCTGGTGGTATAGTATTGATAGAGGAGAGCGGAGTGGTTATACTGTGGCGGTCTGAAAGTTTCAAGAGCTAGTGCAATGTTGATAGGACTAGGACACGAAAAGCTCCAAATAAAAAAATACTATGTTGGCTGGCTGGTCTCTTTACATGGGAGCTTTTTTATGTTTGAGACGGGATGAGCTGGCAAAGTTCACCGAAAGATATCCCTAGGCCGAATCAGTTTTGTTTCAGAGGCTCAGAGAGAAGGAGGAAGAAGAAGAACATTTTAGACTTGTTTTTCATTCTGACTCCTTCTTCCGTTCTGCACGACTAGTGTTGCATGGATATATCGTGGGAACTGGGAGAACGAATGGAAAGGATGAAGAAATGATGTGGTAGCTTCTAGCATTCTAGCCAAGCTAGCTTCAAGAAGAAGAACTCGAATATATGACGCTTTTACTTTGCTACGATCATCATATCATACCATGAATACCTGTATTTTTTTCATAGCCTCTTTCTTATCTTACAAGACCAATGCCATTGCTTACGTTGTTGGTTCTGCTGAGTCGAGCGCGTTGGGCCGAGAGAGATGTATAAAATAGTTGTGGTGCTACATATTACAGGACTAACATTTTTTGTTTTAATGCAGATTCACACTTGTAAATATAATTTTCCAAGTGCGGAGGATGCGAATCCTGTACCATAAAAAATTTCTCTTTGCCGTGTCTTGTCTTTCTCCCATTTCATCTCACGCCTTTTATCATCCGGTTATGTCACCAATGTATTTCATATTTATCAGAATTCCCATCTTTCATTTTAGGTATTTTCACAACGACGACCGACCGGACGAAATGGATTTATCACTGTTTAGCAGGACTTTTTTGCTATAGCTTGTTTCTTCCTTTCGTGTGTGTGTCGTCCCGTGCCCATGTCTTTTTTCTTTTCACTTTGTTGGCGTTGTTGGTATTTTGATGTTGCTTTTAGTCGTGCTCTTCATTTCCTTTTTAGCTTGCATCTCTCTTTTTTTCTCTCGTAGGCTATGTTTTAGGAAAGAGAAAAGAACAAATAACTTCATTAAGCCATGAGAGCTTTACTAACACCACACCACCGGTTTCGCTAAAATCTTGATGCTCTCCTAGATTGACTTGCAGCCTTTTAAAAACTGATCCCATCAACATGCAAGAAAGTCTCTAGGAAGAAAATTACTCTTTTCATTCAATACTACTACATTTACTACATGTGTGCTTAGCACTGTGCATATGCGTTGGGACGACAGGAAGCCACTTTTCTTCCATTAGAAAACTTCATAATGCATTACATACCTCCTCTGATTGTGAGCGAGTCTAAAGGAATTTTATGGAGTCGCTTCATACTTATTATCAGGCACGGTACACAGGCTGCAGACATTGGGTCAAGTAGGAATCATGAATTTGCGATTGAATTGAAAGGATGCAAAGAGCTATTTAGGTGGGTGTTTTCCTTTCAATTACATACTAAGCACGCATATTATTCGGATTGCATCCATCCTTGTTATTACGTTGCTTTCCTTTTATCTTTTACGGCAGTAGAGTAATATGCACAAACTTCGAGCGATTTCAAATATGCACTTGGACTTTTCATAGGGTGTTCTTGAATTGATTGAACGTTAAAGGATATTGGTTTCTCATAAAATGAAAGCACGCCAAACAAAAATCCAATAATTAAATTAGATATTTATTTTCAAGGAACCATGCAGCCTCATGGTTGAGTTCAAAAGAACATAATAATTTTTTATGTGCCCCTCGGTTTACTTCTACACTTTTTCTAATCTCACGAGAACCAATCGAGAACGTCATAGCGCTCGCCAATCCATTTTCATCAGGCATTATTAAGTGATAAGTTTCTCACTTTAAGTGATATAATATTTTGGTGGTGGTAGTAGCTTTAGTTGGCTTTAGTAGCAGTAGCAGCCAGCAATAATCATGCTTCTCTCCCATTTTCATTGTTTGGTTTGGCTTTATACTCTTTTCTGCTGCGCTGCAAGTGTCAATATGGGTGCCGATCCGCACATACGCCCAACAAAATTGGAATGCGTACTAGCAATCCTATTAGCAAAAATATGCGATTGAATTGTGAGTGAACGATCAACGAAGAAGGAACACACACACTTACGCTTCGGGGAGGCTCTGTTCATGATTCGAAGCAATTCTAATATTGTACATAGTTCTTCTCATTTCATAGATGAGTTTTCGAAGGTGAAATGGTAAAAAAAGCGTTTTTACTAGAGGTAATATTAACTGATGCAAGTCAAGTAAGTGATTAAAGCCTCTTTGCTCCTTGCAAAGACAAGCAAAAGGAAGCGCGTGTGAGTAGGTAAAAATTGGACGCAGAGAAACGATTGAGGCTCAGCTCATTTAGAAAGAAAGTTTATGCAAATTGTAGAAGGAACTTTGGCACTAGCATTGACTATCGACTATCGGCACTTACTTAATAGTCTCTAAAAATCACTCCTTGTGCCTGCTTCAAAATACCCCTGATAATGGCTTTAAAAGGTTATTTTTCATAGACTTGACTTGCATGCATTGCATATTATGCTTTGCTTCTGCGGCAGCAACAGCAGCATCAAGCGACATACCACACTATGATGATGGCGACGATGGCTATTAGAAGCGATAACGAGATTATTTGGGATGGGAGTGAGTGAGTTGTGATCTGTTCCTTCGATGTCCATATCGCCTCATTAGCACAAACGTGACTTTGTAACCTCTTGGCCATAATATATTTATTAGTTGAGCAGTGCTGCTTTAATTACATAAAAGTCTGTTTACGGCCAAGAAAATAACTCTAGCATCACTACTAGTATCACTTCCTATATATTAATTACAACATATCTAATATATGTAGTTCAATTTTTTGACTCGTCAGGTACAAAGATGGCATGAGTTTTTAGGCTATAATGGTTAGACAAGAATGTATAACAGCAGCAGCAGAGGTTTTTAGGAAAAATTATGATGAGATATATGCGTGAACTGGTTTTAGGAAGCTGATATTTATTAATCAAAGTGAACACCTCCATCAATCTCGAAGATGTCCAAAGTGCTTTAAAACAAGATCACCCAACAACGATGTCAGCGTAAACCCCACACAACAGAAATGGAAAAATCCTTTCCCCAAGTAAGAACAGGAGGACGGATAGCATTCTAGGAGCCATTAGTCTTAGTGTGCCCCTGTTCCCAAAGCTTCTCTCAATCGGCAACAAAAATGCCAATGTTAATTGTTGCCCGACTTACATAAATAACACATCAGCTATATATAAGGCTTTTTAGCTTAACTTACGAGGTAATTAATTTCACGGCCACGGGACAAATGAAGGAAAAAACGACAGAAAGTAGGTGCGTATTTCATGCGATGTGATTTTTGATAGTTCTGCTTGCGGGACGAAGCTCACAGCTTTTTATCCTACTTCCAGCATAATATTCCTCCTAACCAAATCCTCTCACTAGAATTCCGAAGGCGCATTGTCTGGATTCTAATATCATCTACTTTGTTTGATATACTATGTACCGCTTTAGCTGCCTGGAAGGAAAGCAAGATTTTGTACTCGTTCCTCCAACAGACCATTACATTTTCCCGAGGTGCTGGTGCTATGTCATCATTTTTAGGAATGCGTGCAAAGATGTGCATCACCTCCTCAAGTTATCCATTTTGTTGCTTTTTTTTACAAATTCTACTACCGAAGCTACTACGTCGAATTAATATCTTCCAATAAAGTTAGCAACTTCTCATATCCTGATGATGATTATGATCTCCATTCCAAAGAATTTTACAACGCGAATGAGATCTAGATGGATGAACGTATTTTTTGGAGGACGACTTCTGGTAATAATACTTAGCTTTGCCATTTTTGTGTGCCAAAAGAAGATGCAAAAGATTACAGTGAAGTAAGAAAAAGTGTTCGTCTAGAGCTCCTATAGAAGACTAAAGGGTTCACTTCACAGTGGAGTTGAATTAAACTACAATGTAGTAGTAGCAGCATGCTCGATCTTTCTACACCAAGGATGAAGACTGTGATTTCTTCATAATATTTAGTATAGCACCCTGTTTCTACACATCTTCAACTCGATCCTTGTGTACCACACGACTACCACCTCCGCCATCCGATCCAACCTTCTCATGACGTCTTCTTTAAACTTGTCCAAAATGCAAGGTTGTCCCGTTCTCATTATGGATGTGAGCCACATAGCAAAAAAGCAGACAGCAACAAAGCGGGTTTTGCTTCGATGCATTTTTTAGGCGAAATGAAGGAGCAGCAGCGTTTTTGGAGTTGGAAAACTTGGAAAGAAATTGAATAAAATATTAATAATTTCCATATTAAAAACAAGACGCGTGACTTCAAATCTGGAAAATTCAATCGGAAAATAAATGTTGATCGATTGTGCAGCTCTTTTGATAAGGACAGTGCATGCGAGTGTTAATGCATATTAATAGCATGCTGTTTCACTAGAATATTATTTTAAACTTAAAGAAATCTTAAGAATTTAATTGAGTTCTAAGCTAACTACTTTTTGTTTTCACCTTTTATTTCTACTCTCACCGACCAAACTAGACATGGGACGAAGTGGTCAGGGCAGACTACATGGTTTTTCAAAAAAAAAAAAACGTGGGAAATCGTAGTAGATAAAAGATGCAATAGTACGGATGGTAGGTGCTTGCAGAGAAGGGAGAAAGTCTTTGTTCATGTCCATAGGATGCATAACAGAAAGACGCTTCGCTAACATTGAGTGGTGCTCCCGCAAAGAAAAGAAGTCCTTGTAAAGATCAACATTCAACAACACGAATTGAATTGAATTGGATAAAAAAGTTATGACAAAATATGTTTATTCGCTAATTTCTTCTTTTAGTCTTCTCAAAGTCAAACTAATACACAGCAGGTAATACTGTTTGTCGATTTCTTTTTACATTAAATACTTTGTGAAACTCCGGGGAAAGGAATGGTTGTACAAGGACGTCTTAAATATGTGCATTGTCTTCGGTTGTACTCTAATGTTGTTGTGGTCCATTCGAATACTAGATTTTATATTGCACAATACAGTACAGGAAAAGGAAAGCATAGTCAGTGACAAGTTGTCACCATTAGAATATGAAATATCACAATTTTAGCACAGTATAAACTCTGGTTCCGGTTTAAAGTACGATAAACATTTTGTTCTCAAACTGTAGTAACTGGTACTACTACTTCACATTAAATAATTTAGGCCCCATTATAAAGCCCACAATTAACCTTCTATAAATGAAGATTGATAATAATGAATAATGATACATAAATAAATTATAATTCACCCAGACTTTGACACTAAGATTAAGATTGACATCACGTGTAATATTACGCGTTTTTACGTAGTACTATTAATACACCGTCAAAAACTAAATTTATCACAGGAAGATCAGAAGAGGCTAGTAATTAAAGTAATACATATCACAAATATAATTATAAGTCAAACACCGCCAGCGGGCTGGTCTTCAGTGCCCCCAGCATTAAGTCTCGATTTCCTCTTTAACCGTTCCGCTTGTTTTTCTTGCAACAGTTTTTCAGCCCTGGTTGTTTCGCCTTCCTCTTCGTCTTCTCTCGCAAACAGAAGGAAGATCTGCTCTAACGTCGTCTGGCTAAACGAGTACTCTTCGATGTGGTATTGCTCTTTCACTGCAAACCAAAACCATGATTATTTTACATCATGCAATTTACATTACTCAAGTTGAGACCTGAATCCTAAATAACTGGTTACTTTTTTCCAGAAGCGAGAAAGCCTTCGAAATAGATTGTACGTCAGCATTGTGCAGGTGGAAGACTCCTTTGTCGTCGAAAATTTCATCGACCTCAGACGAGGGAAATGTTTTCTTGACGAAGCTAAATTTGTCCTCTAGAGCTCTTTCTTGCGCAACTATGTGTGGCTTTAATTTTAATTCTAGTGTGTATCCAGTTCCGTACTTTGATTTTAAATGTTGAGGAGATCCAATGCAAAGAAGGGAGCCCTTAGACAAAATTCCGATTCGAGAACACAGGATCTCAGCTTCCTCAATCGAATGTGTCGTTAAAATAGCTCCTCGATTACCTAAATTAAATTAATGCTCGAAGCAAAACTACTTTTAATCGCGTATATGCAAGTATGGTGGCAAGAAACATACAAGTGTCGCTTACTTTTAAATGATCCCAAAATAGTATTCCATAAAAATCGTTTGGATTGTGGGTCCAGCCCTACAGTTTGGAAAACCAATATCAAATATTGATATAAAACATTTTCATCGGGTTTTCTTCACTGATATTTAGTTCTAACCTGTGGATGGTTCATCAAGGAGAACAATACTCGGAAGCCCCAGCATACTTATGGCATAACTCAGCTTTCGTTTCGTTCCACCAGACAATTTTTCAACGTTTTCATCCGCAAAACTTTCCACTTGTAATCCCGTAAGAAAGCGATTTATCAAGCTGGATCAAATTATAAAGCCAGGCATAAGTGATTCATTAGTACATGTAATTAGTCATTCATTACAATAAAATCCATAATATTATTTTAAGCTCACCGCTCCCTTTTATCTTCAGCTACTCCACGAATGGCGGTATACATTTCCATGTGCTCTCGCAGGGTTATGTTGTCCCACAGTGGATCATGTTGGGCGCAATATCCCATAGCCTCAAACGCCTTAGAATAACTGGATTCTATTTCCTCGCCACATAGTTTCACTTTGCCCGAATCTGGACGCTCTTCTGCAATGAGAATTTTCAAAGCAGTGGTTTTTCCAGCCCCTACGGAACAAAATCGTAATTAAGAAAACATATTACAGACACAAATTGATTTCGGAGATCGACCTATTTCAATTACTAAAGAATTACCATTATGTCCCAAAAGTCCAAATACTTCACCCTCCTCCACGACTAAACTAAAACCTTGAAGGGCCTTGACACCCCCTTTTTTCCTTCTATAACATTCTTTTAAGCCTCCATGGACTCGGTACGTCTTTCTCAAGTCCTATGAAAAAAAGCACAAAAAAACTTAATAATAACGCAAATTGATGATAAATATTGATACGTAAATAAATTGCTAATAAGTTGACAAAAATTCAACGCAATTACCTTTGCTAGCAAAACGCTTATGTCATATTCATCTTCAATATCCCAAAGTTGATCGACCTTAACCTTTTCTGCCAAAACATCTTCATCGGCGGTGCCAGCAGCTTTTTCAGCGTCTGGACCAGGAGTTGGAGCCGTACCGTCCGGGGCAACCTTAGTTTCTTTAGGAGGCTTTGGACCTTTGGCCTTTCTTTTCTTCCTAAATTGCCGTCTCTGTTTCGAATTAAAACGAAAAGGAATTAAGCCATTGATTCGAGCTTTTTTTTAAATAAAAATGTCACCACATCATACGCGAGTTTGTAACGAGTAAGGAACTTACAAGCATTTGTACAAAGGCCTTAAGCAAATTCCCCTCCGATTTTGCAAGGTCCGCAATTAAAAGTAGTCCATAGAAAAGAGGTATTTGGATAAGTAGGCAAATGGGCATTATCCATATTTCTTTGCCCATGTAATTGGCTAATTTTAATTCTTTACATGTTCCCCTCAACGTGCACAACGTATATTGTTTGTTAACCCAGTAAAATGTTCCAAATGGGATGTAAAACACGTCTACAAAACTAAAAATTGCATGCCAAACGAACACTGTAGGATCTGGCTCTGGCGACCAAATGGAGCCCACTGTTCCTTCCAACAATACGATCTAGGTATGAGAAAAAGATCATTTACCAACGACTTAAACCCAAAATGCACCAATTCAACCATAAGAATCACAAACGGTCTTAATAACTTACAATGGCTCCCATGGCTATACCCAAAACGTAACTGAGTGGCACGAATATAGTTTGAGCTGTTTCGACTTTGTCAAACAGGTATGAAAATGAAGCACTGAAGAGGAGACAAGATGGAATAAACAGGATCAACATTAATGCAATCAGCGGTATGGCGTAAGGGTTCTCGAATGGAGTCAAGTGGAAAACATATAACAGCACGATTTGCATAAAAGTGACAACAATCGATAAAATAAAGTATGTAACGAAAGTTGGAAGAAAGTAAACTGCAAATGTAACTCCATTCACTCTTAAATGGTTGCGAACATCCATCTGGAAAACAAAATAATCTATTCATAAAGTATTAAAACCTTTCATACCTACTTACTGAAAGTCGAGCACTGAGATTGTTGTGGCACATAATTTTTTTTACAAATAAAGGCGTATTAAAATAATCCGTCACAGATAAAAAGTTGAATTTCCATGATATATGTATACATATGACTTGATGAAACTAAATCATACATTAACATAATAAGTAGACATTTCTCTTTCCCGTACTAAAATTTTAAGCGTAAAATGCATTGCCTATTTTGTAGCTAACAAGGTGCTCTTTAATGAAGTTTTCAGAAACTTCAGAGTTTCAAAAACAATCAATTTAAACTAATGCAAAAACAGCCTTGATATAACCGGCATTGGTCACGAAAATTAGCTAATTGTAATTATTTAGGTTTGACGTGACGTGGGGCATTACGAGGTTTGAAATCATTAGAAGCTTAACTAACATTACAAATTCCAAACATTTATTCAGTCATTTGTTGATTTGCTCATTGCCAATACCCTCATGAAATTGCTCTCTCCTCATTCTTCAGTGGAAATAAAACGCCACAAAAAAGCCTACTTCACATAATTACCAAAGGTTTCGTTTCCCTCTTAACGTGACCAGAAAATAACACTGTGGTTAAAAATTACCACCGAATATCAATACTTTTGTTAGTTTGTACCGATATTCACCTTCTGGGAATATATAAATTCCAGAGTACCTGGGTGTTTGTTGCTCTCATTTTGCTGCAATACCTAAGATAGTGACACAATCAAATGAAACTAGAAAAGGTACTGAATCAGACCGTGTAAAGATTTTAGATTCAAGCAGGATCTTAAGTTTCATATAAAATAAAATCAGAAAATCTGGAACGGATTATTTTAATTTTAACATGCCCCTTTACAAGGTGAGCGCGAGCGCAACTGGTCAAAATCTTACCTCACGATCTTTCACCATTTCCATAACCATTCCAGCCGCAGGGAACGTGAAGGAGGGTCCAATCAAAAATACTATTAAAAAGGCACTGGTATCTAAAAATGATCCTTTCGACAAAAACGATTGATGGTGAGCATAAAATGTAATTGTCTTGTTGTAACGATTAGGAGTCTTCCTAAAATTCGTAAAACATAAAACAGCATTAGCTCCCAACTTAGAGAGAAATTAAATACACGTAGGCATGCATGAGAGAAGCCATAATATTGCGCATACCCTCTACTATTCCCAATTGCATTCATCAATATTGCCGGTCCATGTACATATGAACCATTTAGTCTCATGTTAAGAACAGGTGTGTTGTTTTTTACTTCATAATCTAAAGCTGCCATCGATGGTGCTTTTCCAAGCAGTTTAGCGTAGTCTCCGTCATAAGGTTGGGTCGGAATTCCTAATGAAGGAAATCGATTAACAAATTCCCGCAAAACGCCATCGGTGTCGGCTTGTCCGATAGAAATTCGTGGGGGCGATGAAGATGACGGGTAAATATCTGATCAAATTAAACAAGATGAGAAGATTTAAAACGTCGAACAGCACAAGTAGCAGGCAATAGACAAAAATACCGCCGAACTACAGTATTACATTTAGGCTCCTTGAAGGCCAAGGGTTGAACTGTCTCTACCACGCTATAGGTGCTCATTAAGGCCAAACCACTCAAAACAAAAATGGCTGGCACAACTATCATTAAGAACAACGAAGCCAGACTTCTTCTGATTCGTCGATAACGTAACAAAATGAGAACCCCCATGGAGGTAAGAAAATCGACTTCTACATCCGTATGATCGCTGATTAAATTGAATTCTTCCCCAGTGGCACTGCTTCGTCTTTTTCGCTTAGCGGCCATTATTTCTTCTTCTGTTGGCTCTGGCTCTTCTTCTTCACCAAATTGAACTTTTCTGCTACGTTCAGCTGTTGGTCCTTCCCCTCCTAACACCCCATTAGTTACTTCGAACTCATCATTACTGATCATCAAAAACACCTACAAATCATATAGAAAAACGATCAAGTGAAAGTGTTCACTGTAAGCATACAAGATATAAGTCAAAGAAACTCACTTCCTCTAAGGTGGTCATCGATACTCCGTAGCTCTTAAAGTCACGATTCTTGGCTATCAGACCTTCCAAATCGCGAAAAAGATCCGGAAATAAATGAACTTCAGAATTTGGCAGTGAGTACTTGATTTCTTTTCCGCCGACGAATTTCTTAGTCTCTAAAGCGCTTGGGACATATTTTCTAATGATCGCGTCAGTCTGAGTGTCTTCGTAAGTTTCTTCTGTTTCAATACTACAGTTTTGAAGCCAACAAGTTGTGGTTATAGACGTGACAAGTTTAATAATTGCATACGCTTTTTGCACTATAAATTCTTTCACTCACGTCACATGATATCCAACGCCAAACCGATTTTTCAAAAATAGGGATGACCCATGACATTTTAGTTCTCCATTGTTTATGATTGCTTTACGATCAGCAAGAAAATCAGCTTCATCTGCAACAATTTAAGCAATCATTATGGTTCAATCCATAGTAGGAAATGTTTTTGTAAAACTGACTAAAAATTTCTGCAGGATGTACCCAAGAAATGTGTTGTCAAAAGGATAACCTAGATGGGAATAAGAAACAATAAAGGTGTCTGGGTTTATTAGGAATATGCACGCACGTTTCATGAAAAATAAAAAAAACTAATTTGACTCACTCTTCCTTCTTTCTTCTTCTTGAGAAGCGACCATAGTTGCCTCCGCGAAACAGGATCAACTCTAAGTAAATTCAAAAATCGCGACTAACTTACACACATAATATGTAGAGACAGAACAAGGTAAAGAGAGTGTATTTAATAATCCTGTACATTCACATACCCTGCACTAGGTTCATCCAACAGAATGATTTTGGGATCTCTTTCGCACCGCAAAAGATAGAATATCATTAAATGCACAATGAATTTCTTAACATTTAACAGTTTTAATTCCTTTTTCTTTACCCAATTAACGCAATTCCAACAGATAATTTCCTTTTCTGGCCTCCAGACAAAGATGACGCCCTTGAATTTGCTTTATCAGCAAGTTTAAGGTCATCCAGAATCGACTGAATAGCATTGACCAATGCTGGACCCCGTAGCCCCTACAGCGTACCCAAACACAGTCAATTCGTTTGTTTTCATTATGCAAATGGTGAGTAAACTATACTTTTACCCGTAATTGGCCGTAAAAAATCAAGTGCTCTTTAACAGTAAGAGGGCCAAAGTGTAAATCATATTGCATACACGCTCCTGTCATCTTGCGGACCTTATCCATATCTCTGGGATCACTGATGAATGAAATTCATACATTGATTTACTCACAAATTTAACTTAATACACTATGGAAAATCTAGTGATTCAATTGTACCTGGTATCCAGACCAAATATAGAAGATTTTCCACCAGTAGGAGGTAAAAGACCAACAAGTATGCTAAAAAGCGTAGACTTACCAGCCCCATTTCTAAATCCAGCATTTCACAAACAATTATTAATCATTGTTTCGAATATTCTTGATTTCCAAGAATGGCCGAATATAATTACCGTCCCAAGATAGCAGTTATCTGATTTTCATAAATGTCCAAAGAAATATTCTTAACAGCTTCGACCTTTCTCTTGCTAAACATTGAAGAGTATGTCTTGTAAACATTTCGGATTCTGATGGCTTCCTTTCCTGCTAGAGAAGCTGGTACCTTTTCCACATTGGGATCGTCAATCTCTTCATGTGCCAAGACCTGCATCGCAATTCAAATATCTTCAATCGGTTGTGTCTACTGAATTCGTTTTCAAAAGCGCAATTTAGCCACTAGTTTACTACCTTTGAAGACTTCCTTTTATGGCAACAAAACAAAAAGCAACAACATGGATGCTTTCGAACTCCCATTTCATCTAAAATCAGAAGCCGTTTTAAGATACCATAGGCAAAATCCTAACAGCTTATTTACAGAATTTTTATTTAGAGTGAATAATGTTTCCGCATCACTTACTGGGGAGTACTTGGTCCAAATATACTGCAAGAATACCATATAGAATTGCATCGAAAATGATGAAAAGTATTGAGTAGAAAACCCTCTCAGCACGCCCTCCAGGAAATATGTCAAGAATTCCTACTCCTTCATTCTCATGTTCGCAAAGCTAAAACGAATGGTTGTCCAACTTACCAAATATATACATACAGTTTTTCTCATAATTAAACATAACGAAATTACATACCTCATCCATTGCCAAACTGAATGCCAGAGAGCTGATCACCCTCAGAGAATAAAGAGTTGCTTCAGTAGCATGGCTCCTTGTAGCAAAAGTTTGAACCAAAAATAATAATCCAAAAAACTGCATGATCAAAGTACCCACCGTTCCAGCAGTCTAAACATTCACAACAAATTGACAATTATTATTTTTATTTTTAAAAATAAGAGCAAGTCAACTTAATTATTGTAAACGCGACAAATTCTTCAAACTACCTTCGGTTTATGAAACAATGTGCTCATCATGAACCCAAAAGTTACAACAGATAAACCGAAGAAGAGAAAGAGGGTAGTCAAGATTATGACATTGACTTGCACCAAAACGGCTCCCCAGAGACATATAGAAAAAGCTACACCAATAATTGTTGTATAAAGTCCATAAAAGAGTAACCAGGAAAGCCTGAAACACAAAAATGAGTTTCACGACTATGATGAGTTCTCCCCATAAACTTTAAGTTGATTCTCTCACCAATATGACCAGTCAGAGACACCAACCATTCGCAATCCCTCCTTAATACGCGTTGTTTTTTCGGTGACTAAATGTACAAGGATTCCGTTCACAATTTGAGCCATTGGAAATACGGAAAGAAGAGGAATTAACGCCCTGAGCAATATAGGCATTTCTATATAAGCCCAAACGAATGAATAAGTGTCAATAATAAATTTAAAAAAAAAACAAGTATAATTATAGCAGAGATAGCAAAGCATTTGCATTTACCTGATCTGAATTTTTTCTTTGGGTAGTTCTGAATTTTGATATCCGGAACTTCCTTACGTCCGTAGTCCCACTATACCATGAAGTTCAAAAATGAGTCATTTCATGTCATTCGTAGCTAAAGCTATTACGGCGTGTCGTGTCTGTCTAATCAAAGGTAATAGCATGTAGAATGACAAAGACGTAAACAGTTGGTAGATATTAACGAACATCTGAAACTGATCGAAACATGTTATAGCGAAGTATAGTGTAGGACTACACATATACACCTGTATAGAAGATTAGATGCTATATTAGCACTCATAATTGATAAAGAATAACAACTTTATACTAGCTCTCTAGCATTCGGTCATATGCCAGGATATTCTTCAGGAGACAAATCGGATGAATTGCAGATCAATTGGCTATACACACCAATAATCAACGTTGAACGCCTTTGTCATTCTGCAAGTATTAAGACTTACTTTGAGGTGCGCTTCTTGGATTAAAAACTGCAGAGCTAAGAAGCCCGAATAAAAATATCCATTAACTGGACAAGAGTCCGGCAATTCAGGGACGGGAGAACTTATTTCATTTCTTCTGCATGTGTCCAAATCAACAAACCTCGCACGTTGAGAGGGTGGAGCAAACAGAGTACCAGATTGTGTGTAAATGGTGTAG
>JAHZNI010001772.1:0-27338 GCA_027744415.1 Seira ritae | reverse complement strand
TTTAATTTTGATCAATGGAAAATTAATTGTTCAGGTTCGGTGACCTCATTGTTTTTTGCACTCAATAGAGATATCGAACTGATTAAAACGCTGAACTTACTCATGTGTGGATGGCAAATTGCAATGTACCGAAATACGCTCACTGCTACCAGTGTGTTCATACTGACCTACATATAAAAAAGATGATGAGGAAAGAAGATTAAAGAATTTGTTGTTATTTGTCCTTTAGGAAGACGTAGGATGCTAAAAGTTTTGGATAGGCGGAGACGTAATCTGAATTTATGTGAAAGCTTTAAAGTTGGATACCTAGTACTGGAATTATGAACTTCATTTACTGCCCTGTGGCTTATTGTGGCTTTTTACTTTTTGCAAATAAAAAATACCATCATACAGAACTTTAAATAATAACGAATATTACATAAGTAAAGCATAACCCAAGGGATATACATAGGTACCTTTCCACAAAAATGAGGGAATAACTACGCATAAGTTTTAACTATTAACGATGAAGACTTGAAACCCCTACTAATATCTTACGCCAGAGTTATACATAAGCATTAATAAAAGATCAACATTAGGTTGATTACTTCCTGCGGGACTAGGATTTTTATTCCTTCAGGACTATTAAATGTAAGATAGAATAAAAAATGCAATTTATTCTTCCTTCCAAAAGACCTTCCTTCACAAAGACAGACAATAGTTGAAAAGAAATGGCTTGGGAATTGTTCCAATTTGTTAAACTGTAATTAAACCGGGAATAGCGAGCTAATTTAGATAGAGAAAGAAGGCGTGCAATGGCTAAACCTGTGAGAAAGTGAAGCAGAGGAAGGCGTAAAGTTGGCACATCAATGACCCAAATATCCACTCCCCGACGTAGCCGGATATAGTCGTATAAGGATACCCTGGAAGCAAGAGTCAATTAACATTACTAAAAGAGTTACGAATGCTAAAAGTTTGTTTGTGCTAATGAGGAACAACTTAATTATTAGAAGAAGCGAACTTTTGAAGAACACCTTTTGGAAAATACATGGATGCACTTACAATAATTATAATTAGAATAGTGAATAAAAGTCATGCATTGAAAAATGTTTTCTTTCTCTCTTTCTTTTCAATTCTTATGTTCTTATAGTCTGTACAGGTTCCGATGTAATTAAGACAAAACGTTCTTTTAGAAAATCACCAGCAGAGCGCAAGAGATTTAAGTCACAATGATTTACCTGTGATGGAAATAGCGAGATCGGCTGCAGCCATATTGAGAAGTAGAAGCATATGAGAATTATTTCTCAAATACCGCCATCGTATCACCGTTAAAATGAATAGAATATTGCCAAAAGTTGCTAAAATTCCTGCAAAAGAATAAATGCATTAAGCATAACTCTTAATCTATTATGGAGTTGCATTTTTACCCAAGAATTTAATATCAAAAATGGAAAAAGTTTTACTCCATTAGGATGAAGTTTTTTGCAACAAATGCAGCAATAAAATATACTGACCCACTATCGTTAGGTAAATGGCAATACCAAGGAGTACAGAGTATGGGAGGAGAACATCTGGATGAGGAACTGATTTACTGGAGGTCCAGATTGTTTCATTAGCTGCGAGTGTATCATTCCCAACATCCTCATAACTTAAATTAAACATAACACTTTCGCCGGCACTAAACAACACTGATCCCACTTGAACATCCGGCTCAGGATACCCAATAGCTTCCGTGGAGAACATGTTGAATTAGTGAACAGCTCACGAAATTCCCAATCTGCGGCTACTTGTTTTCGAAAAACATTTTAAATTTTGTATGAATTCACCACTTTGACCACCCTTACTTCCAGATTTAATATCACAATGCCCCTCTCTTTATGTAGTGTAGGTAGAACATTAAATAATGCAACTTAAGTTCCGGTAAAAGGCTCTTTCGCTGCTAGTTTTGTTTTGGCTGAATCAGGCTTAAGTGGAAGCGGGGCGTGTGGAATCACCGACACCACAGACAGATCTGACGAGACCTTCAATGGTCCTCGCTGTTTTTATGATGTCCTCAGCGTACCGTACCAGAATGAAAAGCTAAAAGGAAGGAAATATTGTGGAGTGCTTCGGATGATGACTCTTTCCAAGCAACGCATGTTGGAATGAAAAGGTTTTTAGAGAAAAAAACGAACTACCTACATTCAAAAAAGCAGTGTGCAATTTTTCTCTTCAGCTTAGCTGCATATACATCTTTTCTACCATAAAATGTTTTCCTTTTCTCGATGACATGCAGAGTAGAAAGCACACAAGCAAGTTGAGAACCTTACTGGAAGAATACAAGGGAAAGCACAGTTTTAAATGACTTTCTCCGTCTGAAGTGCACTTACTCACAAGAGGCTCTAATGTAGAGGAACTTTTACAAAACTCTTTTGTATCAGAAAAAAGTAGATGGTAACATTTTTCTTGTCTCAAATCTCCCATGCCATGTTTAAAGTTTTGTGAGCAGTAAAATATATCGATACTTATATGTACATGAATGAATGTTATGCGAGACTTGTGTACTTGACCTAGTTGACTGAGATAAGCTCAGAAGAAACGGCAACTATGCCGTAGGATTTTGAATTATTAAAATATCTATTGCATTTGAAAACAACGAGACTGCATTGCAAACCTAAATTAAACCCAGCGTGAATCCCGATATGTTCCACGAAAAGCCAATGATTTGCTCCCATCTAAAAGTATACGAACGAAATTTATGAAGCGGAATAAAATAGTAACCCAATATATATACTTTGCGTAGTAGTGAAAAAAAATGCATCAAAGCAAAATGAAAAAATTCCGTCGACACAATTTGCATGCATGTTTTCTTGGATTACGTGATTTCTGGAATTTACATGAAAAATTCGTCACCCCATTTCCCCTCCGAAGAAATCCAATTTCAAGTTCTTAGCCTCTCAACTTTCATCTGGAAAAACATTTTTTCCTCCTATTTTTATCATTCGTCCTTTTTCTCATATTAAAAGAGAATATAACAAAGTAGAAATGATGTGATCCAGTTTCACCCACCTGAGGTCTCAATCTCGTCTGGTTCAATTTCGAGTCGATATGATGATTTTTACATATTATATTCATATTCTTATTGCTTGGTATCTCTTCGTGTTCATTTTAGCAAATTGCTAAAAACATACGGGTATCCATGGGCACATGCAACATACGCTTCTCATGATGATACCGCTTCATCAAGTCTTCGAAGCGAAGTGTGCTCCACCAACCGTAACAGTTTTTTCTCTCGTATTTTGCGTCTTTTCCATCTGTGTATTGAAAAGCTAGCCTTCCTAAAGAATAATATGCAGCGAAGCAAACTTGATTTGATTGCGTAACAAAACAGTTACTCATCTACTCAAGTGATTATCATGCGGGGAGGCATTCGCTGGAATGTTATGGCTACGTCTACGCAGTGTATGTAGTACCTACCAACAGTAAGTGCAATGATATCTAAGTAATCATAATTATTACACCACATATACGCACAAGATAATAGATTGCATCCAAGATTAAAAAGCCATAACCATAACTATAACCATTATCCATCCCCATATTAATTACCCAGTCTCGAAAAAATACGACGTTATGCAAGCCAAAGTAGAAACTCATGTGCTCCTTGCATTTTTTACAAATCGTGATAATGATAATGGTAATGACGATGGTCTGCCTGTGATGAGGGTTTGTCATTAATGAAATGGATAGAAGTCATGCTTTTTATGCTCGTCTCGCTAATAAAAAGTAATTAGTTTGGCCGCGCAGCAAAGCAATATCAATTTGTGTGTACTTAAGTAATAAGGAAATGCCATAGGTCATCTCTTTAGGATGATGAATGAAATGAAGCTGGTCAGATGATGCGTTACCTTAGAGATAACCTGCTAAGTTAATCGTTAATATGCCAATAGTTACGTTACGATAAACGACATGCTTTTCGAGCTTCTTCTTCTGATTCTTCCAGATCAGAATTAGGCAACCTATTTAAAATGCAAGTAGTGTTTTGATGGAATGAGCATTTCATCATCATCATCTTCGAATATTGGCCATTTTTCATGCGCATAAAATATTCCCACGATCCTCCCGTGTTACAAATAGAACTTTTTAAAAAAGCGGAGCATATAGGTAGACCGTAGATGCATAAATTCTAATAATGAGTGAATAATGAACACGATTTCGTCGTCTTCTAGTGCGCCAACATCTTTCTCGAGGTCACACACATCATCACATCACCAAACCAGACTAGCATCAGAGTACCGTAACGTGAAACATATACTCCTGTGTTTCAGCCCAAATACCGTATCACCAGCATGATCAAAACGTAATTGCTCATTTTTAAATGATGGGAGCCTGCTAAACGTTGCCACATGTTTTCCACAGTCTTTCTAGGTTAAGACATTTGATATTCATTTCATACATTATGAAGGTACTCTGGAATTACAGTATAAATCATTGCTTCAGCAATGGAATCGGAAACCATGCAACGTGAAAAGTAGCTCGGACTATGAATAATGAAAATGAATACAGTTAAGTCTGATGCCTATTAATATGCCACGTATGGTTTGACTCAGGACCAGGAAGACAGTTTTTGCGATTTTTTATTGAGTTTCAAAATTGCATTACTTTTGCTTTTAAAGCAACTTTTATGATTGCCCAATAACACAGTTTTTGGCAAATTGGGACTGAATTAGAATAATATGCTGAGTCGGGTAGTTTCATTTGAAGTGGGCTTTTTGCACATATTCTTTGTTCGAATTCGTGGGAAAGATAACGTTTTTCTTGGTAATGCTATGTGAAAGAAGACATTTGGGTTATCAGGATTGGGACTGCTGACTAACTGGAATTTTTTCCCGTATGGGATTAACATGAGCAGGTCGACAGAGAGATTTTGAAGTGGGATTTATTTTGGGTCACGTACCTTCGTCATATGAAAACGAGGGTATAGGGTTCAACACAAAACAAAGAAGAAGCGGAAAAGCTTCTATTTGAATTTAAAACGCAGAATGTGAAGTAGGTATAATTATGCAATCTGTTCAATCTCTTAAAAACGTGGATTTGATTCTTGGAATAAAAAGCACATTGGACATTACTCATACATAATTCAGTGTAAGGATTGGAATTATTATGTGTGTTTTGCGCCGCAGTTATGAAAACAAAGAAAATGCGGAAACCACGAAAACACTATTTAAAGGACTCACACAATCGTGGAAGTAGTTTAAATTAGTTGAAATCCAGGAGCCACGAGCTTTGTTTAGATTTATTTGGAGTAAACATCGGATTTTCTACTTCGTATCTGAAGCCACTTCTGTTCACCAAAATGATCAGAGCTGTAAGTTTTTCAACATTTCCCTGGATATTTATTACTTTTTTCAAGTTTCCTAGGATGTTTATATTTCCTGGAAGTTTCATTTGACCTCAAATCAATTTCAGTTTGTGATTGCGTTTGTTCTGGGAACTGCTGTTGCAGCACCCGCTCCAGTCGCACCGGTTGTTCCCGGACACGGGATTGGTTATGGGTAAATTTTTTATGAAGTTAAGGAGTGTTTTAGGTGAAAACTTTGATTATAAAATTATAAAAAATAAACAGGGGGTACGGAGCGTATGGGGGCTTTGGTTATCCCGTTCCTGTCACAGGCTCCACAGGTACTTCATAAGGATGTTATATCATTTTGAATGCATGTTTCTAGGAAAACTATTTATCTGCCAAGCATTTTGGATTAACGATTTCTATTTTTATCAAATCACAATAGTGGTCAAACATTCCGAAGTCGCGAGTGCTGGTGGTTTTCCTGCCGCAGGTATTACTCCCATCTATGGTGCTTATGGATATCCAGGTAATTGGGAATGCTGCTAAAGTATAATCGTTTTTTAATGTTAAAATGTTACTGTGTATTATTCCTTTGCTCTTATGAATATTTGCAACTAATCCAGGACTTGGAAACCTAGGATTTGGTTTCCCGAAAGCTGTGACCCAAACACACGTAACGACGACCGCTGTAAGACCGGGAATTTATGGATATTATTAAATTAAAGAATTAAACTATATAATTAAGCGTGTATCTAACTGGTAATATATATTTTACATTTTTATCTGCAATTGTTCTAGAATATCTAAGGTAATATTTACAATTCATTTATGAATGAACCATATATGCCATACAAGACTTGTCTTCTAATTTGATTTTTGTGCCGTATTCAACTTTTCCTTTTAATCTTTTCAAAGCGCACATATATTTTCTTCCTTTTTGTATTTGCGAACATGTCAAAATTATTTTTTAAATGCTATAGTCTCAAATTCTTTATTGCTTACAACCCAATTTGAGTATAGGTGAAAAATGATTCACACAGAAAAATATAATAATTTGATCGAGCAATCATCCACATTTCTCTGAAAATAAGGATAGACAAAAGAGACCGGTTTAAAACTGAAAACTCATTTCTGTCAAAAGCCGTTTATCAAGAGCAGTAAAAAATAAAGTCAATCAAGCAAGAAAAAAATCTCGTCAAATTCTTCATCTCTTTTTAAAAATAAGACAAGAGAATGGTTTTAATTAAGGCATATCTGACATTCGCCATAAGAAATGTTCAAATATTTGAAGCGAAGGTTTCAATTTTGAATTCGCACGAAGGGGATTACTATTCATGCAAATGTTGTATGTACATACTTTGATTGCTAGAGTGTCAAAATTGAGCCTGGCTTCATTCCATTGTGATGTGATTTGTTACATACAAACTCGCCCCAAAAAATGAACTTTTACATGTTTTTACCTAAGGAATACCAGAATACAATGAGCATTGCTTCGTATTGTATTGCATCAGTCGCACGTGGTTTGTGCTCAACCAGAATTTTTGCATTATTGGATTGTGTTACTTTTTAGCTCAGAGGATAATGATAAGCCAAAAAAGGAAGAGGAAAAATATATATCACGTCTATAATTGAGTTCTTCACCCAGTCCTTATTTGGGATAATGGGGGAGGATCACTCCAGCACCGTTTTTCATGCCGTCAAATTCTCTATTCTGCCTACTCGTACTCCAATTTTAAGCAAGTAGAGACATTCATATGATAAAGAAGCATAAATATAAAAAAGATAATTCCATTTTATTCCGATTCGGTATGGTTTATTCCATCCCCGTGAAATAAGATGAATTTCAATTGCTTTTTTCGATGGAATAAATGGAAATCTTCCATAAAAATGTCAGGTTGGCTATAAAACGTCATAATTACGGAAGATTCCATCGGCCTAGTTTATTTCTATGCCTTTGTATTTCCTCATTCGGATTAAGTAATTTTCTCAGGTGCAATGCATTTCGAGAAGAAAATGGAATGAAGTAGTAAATAAATAATGACACTATTCGAGTTTAACTCTGATAAGCTGAAATGCAGAAATGGCGCAATTCCAAGCTGAACAAAACAAACGAAGGTGCTTTTTAAGTTGCCTTTCCCTGTACTTGACTCCTGACTGCATGTAGATAAGTAAGCTCAAACTCAAACAAGTTGGGTCCTTTTTCGCAATAAAAGCGAATGACAACAAACATTTTCAAATATGCATCATCTTTCCACGTTTTTAAAATATGAATGATCTATCTTCGGTTGAATTGTTAACATCTTCGAGAAACACTTCTCTAGTGCAGAATCTAGAATGAACACGAGTGAGCCAAGTTAATGCTCTCCTAAGCCTCTTAGAAGTATTTTTTGTTGATTTATGTGAAGGTTAAAGTGGAGCGAAGGGAGAGAGATGTTCTGTTGGGAAAGCGTTATGTGACGACGCTGAAGCAGAGATTTAAGTTTCCTTTATTCACAAAGTGCCTAACTTTTTTTGTGAGTTTATGAAAGTCCCAAGTGTATGATCTGAATATGAGGGAAACAATGCTTTTTGAGAATATCTTTTTCTCGGTCCCAAATTCCCCCATTGGGTTAGGACGTGTACTGCATATTAAAGAACACCTACTGTAATACACCATCGCAGCTTGTTGCAAATCTCATACCTCTTCATGTAATGCAATGCAAGATGTGATAAAACCAGGGCGGATTTACCCCGGTGATTGATGAAGAGTATGATTGATTAAATTGCCGACGTTTTTTTGCGATGATAATGGCTAAGTCATTTTACAAATGAAAACGATCTGCATCTGTCATCATCACAATATCACGTTACTGTATATCACATCCACATCCTTAATCAAGTCACTTTCTGCGCATTTGCAATTGCAAGACCAGGCGATTCAAAACTATTATTCCAGAAGTTTTGATGAAATTTGTTCGTACGTAGTAGGTACTTAAATACGAAATAGTTGAAAGTGAAGATCATTATCACATGTTGTCAACGTGATTCCCCTAACTTAATGTACATCCATGCCATACCATCCTCCTTTTACATAATCAATCCACAACATCAATTTCAGATTCTAAGTCTGAATCCGAAACAGGTTGGAGTCGTATTATCACTGTCGCAACCAAGCCGGAACAAAAGCTCTGTAAATGGACTCTGACTCTGCAGAAGATCAATGGAATTCAATGCAAGAGCAAGAAAGCAGCATCTCAAAGATTCCGGGTCATGGTCATAAATGCCACACAACAACAATGGAAGAAATATCTACGACCCCGTAAAAATATTGCACCACAGATTTCACAGAACTTGCACCTGTCCAAACAGTCAACAAGAGCAACCCTCTCACACGGTCTCATGTACCCGTTCCGGTGACTGGTTCCGGCTTTTCCATTTCAACTCCTCGTCCAACTGTACTTTCAGAGTGTTGATGCTGCAAAAATGGCATCAATGACCTCTTGATCCGGGATTTCCCCCAGGAAGATAACAATGACGTAGAAAATTACCTACAATCTTTTTTGAAACTTTTTTAAAAGGAAAATGTCTCTTCAATTTTTTATCTGATTTTTTTTCATCCTAAAATACTACCTACTGCCATGGCTGATTTCTATTTATTTGCTCAAGTACAGAGATAGTTTTCATAGACTCCAACAACGTCATCATAAATTCAAGCTGAAGTGATATGACCGATATACATATTGTAACGTAAAATTGCTTTTTTGAGTGGTTTCTTGGCAGACGACCAGGACCAGACACTGAACAGAACCTCGCTGCTGGACATGGACAATATTATGCAAAAAATGATATAAAATTTTTGCTCCAGCTTTAGGTACTTTTTTACCTTCTGTCCGTCCCACCTTCTACTTTGCATATCATATTTGATATTTAATACAAAGTTGATGTCACGTTCGCAGCAAAAAAGGTAAAGCTTATTATTATTGGTTTTGTATTTCTATCATCCCATGTCCTGTTTCCCTCCTCTCATCTGACAGTATCAACTCTGTATCCGCTTTATTTACATCTTCCGAAAATTAATGCAAACTTGTGTGCGATGAATGGCGAAGGTCAGGGTAACGTTCATGAATAGAAAATGATATTATTACCTATGTACATATGAGCTGAAGCAGACGGCAGAGTCTTAAGCTGAGAGAAGCTATGAAACAACAATGGTTATGGTTGTAAAATCTTTATCGTGATGACATAAGAATAGGGATTTTTACCCTAATGACGTGACGGGTTCTAGAGAAAAACATTGTTTTGAATAAAAAAAATACCTACTACTTCAACATTACAAAGCAATGCTTAAGTGTAATGGATAGTTGGAAAGACTTGTTCGTAGGTATCCTGTGTACATATTTGTATAAATAAGGGCAACACAAGCCCCGCGGATCTTTATTAGCTCCTCTTTCAACGGCTCAGGAACGTACATAGATCTTATATTGTCCCAGGTGAAACATTGGAATAGGGCTTGCTTCTTTATTTTTCTCTACGGAAATTGCATTTTTTAAAAAGGCAGAGGTTCTAAAAAGTAAACAGGGCTTGGTTGGGACAAGTACAAGTTATAAATACAAGCCTGTAAAACGGAAATTAAATTGGGAGCAAAGAAAGTTTCACCGAAAAAAATCCGGTTGTAAAATTTTTAGGTGAAAGTATACAAAAAGGTACATAAAGATCCCCAAGGACCCAACTCCTCTGAAAGGCTCAGGTAAGAAGAAAAGCTTCCTATTTTTTATTGACTTAATCTTTCCAATCTCCTCTACCTTCGTCGATCTTGTTCCTGTTGTTGGTTTACTGCGGATGTGGAATAGAAGTGCATGGAATTTTTAGCGCAGCAATTTTAGTTAGAATTTATTGTGCAAACTGGCAAATAAATTCCATTTTATTGTTGATATGATTCAGTTGTAGATTAGGGCAATAGGTAAATAGGGGAATGCGCCTACATATAACTCATGGAAATTTTGGAGATGCTGACAGCTGCACATAGGTATCTAATCTCAGGATGTTAAATTATTACTAATATCCTCTTTGGGTGCACGTTGAAACGGCACATGTTTGCCACCAAGTGTTGCAGGGATTCTCAGAAATTGCTTAATGATGTTTAATGTTGTTCAGCAAATGTATGGGACTTGCTAACTGTCAGAGAAAGGCCATGCTAATCAGATTTTGCATTGCTAAACTGACAATGAGCGAGTGAACATACATACCTTTTTGCTTTCCTTTTGGTCCGCACAGATTTCACAATGCGGTACATTATATATGTATATCCTTGGCAGCAAATTTTATATACGACCATGTATGTACATATAAATTCTCTGCTACATGCTATATAGTTAATTTTATTATTAATATTCTAGGTTTGGGAATATTTATCGATCGTAAATATGTAAGTTGAGAGAGGAAGGAGACTTGATTCAATAACGAACAAAGCTCCAGGAATGCTTGGCATGTACGAAAACTTCGTGATTTTTCCTGCGTCCGATCTTTTACATGACAAGGCAATAACGTCAACACTAAAACAATAAAAGATGAAATAAAGCAATATTATGCGATTATCAATAAGTCCATAAGCATGATTAATCAACTAGGAAGAATAGTGCACACGCCAAGTGCGACTGCCGTGCGTCACATGGGACGCTGACAAAGAACACGAGAGATACTCTACTAACCGCTCTAACTGTAAAGCCATAGTATTTATAATTAGAGGAAGTTTATACGAAGCAGGAATCAGTACACAAGCATTTAGCATTCCTAATCATGTATCAAATTAAAAATTCTCTAATATTGCCTCGCAACTCTTCATTTACAAAAGTGTTTCATGAATTGACTATGGCCATAGTCATATGCACGTAATATATGTGTTGCTAATTAATCCAACAAATGAAGATGCTTTGTTTTAGAGAATATAACACGAGTCGCCAGTCACTTTTTTATTGGTAATGAAGACCGTAGGCATGCATCATTCACCAAAGCACGTGGTTTGGATCAATATGAAACATGCCAAATCATCATGATCATCATCTTCATCTTCTGTTCAGACGAAGCTAATAAGAAAATATCTCATCGACATTTTTAACCGCAAGGCACATGGCAAAACCAAGAAATGTGAAGATCTCTCTCAACTCTCAACTCAAGCTCAGTAAGACCACAATCTGAACTGAAAAGCGTAAATATCTGTAGACTTCGCAGATAACATCGAAAGCTCATATAGGAATAAAAAATCCAAACCACAAACTCCATTTTTTTCTCTATCCGAAGTCTTATAGTCTTGTCAGTCGTCTCCTACTCCCTGCTGCTGTAGGTGTCCATAAAACATGATTATTGCATGTCATCATTATCATCATCATTGTTGCATTTGGGATATTTAATTGCGCCTAGTATGGAGCTTTATACGCTATTGTCATGAAAATTATGTTTTTTGTTCAATTTTAGGATTTCCGAAAGTTTTAGCATGCACATGACTCTGCGAGCTGCGAGGCAGGTCTACGTGCTCACATCTTTCACTACGCTTGACTTTATTCATTTTTTGCCAAACATCTGTCTGAAAATAGCAAATAGTCAAGTTTGGGGAGCACGTTCGTTTTTTAACAAATGAACGAACTAATCCTCGAACTTTTTTAATAATGAGGCTAGGCTAGCCATGTATTTTCGATTCACAATTCACAGTCATTTCAAGGCTATTATTGTGCCTATCTCTAAGCCAAACACAATACCTAAGTAGAAAAAAATGAAGATGACGATAATAATGACGAAGTCTTTTACCTGGTTACAGTGGTACGACCAGTAACTGCGCTCCATTTTTTCCATACCTGTTGTAATGTGTACTTTGGCTCTAGCCTTTTAGATTTGTATTGAGATCGAACAAGTTGAGTTAAAGTCTTAAAAAATATTAATAAACTATTTTTTGCCCCCTCGTCTTTCAAAGATCATGTCATAGTTTGTACTCATATGTTCATACTTTCATACCAAGCCATTTATACTCTTGAGCTGCTAATCACACGAGAATTGTTGAAATGAAAAAAGAAAATGCGCGATAACAATAGGACACGCAAAACACGTACCTATCCAATATCCAATAAAATACGTTGATGACTGGACATTGGAAATCGTTAAATAAATTGTGTTGGCAGAAGGCATGCATAAGGTAAAGTATGCATGCAATGCATGGTCACTCCACAAAATACTTCTTTTCGACAACAACAAAATCGGCGATAAGACTAATACGGATTAATATTTTATCATGTCATCCATATTAGATTCCATGCATTTTACGCTCTGGTTTGATTTTATGCCCCGCCACACCTGTACCCGCTGAAGTGAGTAGTCGTTAGTCAGTAGTCCCATGTCTATGTCAAAGTCAAGTCCTTCCATGTTCAACGTTCAATGTTCAGCGTGTTCTTATGGCTTGCTGCTGCGAATACAAGTTTTTTTCTTCATCTTCGACTGGGGATGGGATGATGTTATTTTTTCATATCTTTCGTAGAAAAAATAGCCGTATCGCATCTATCTCTCTCCTCGTATGCATTGTATTTGCACTGTATTATTGGAACCAGAAAAAAATAGTCAATAGCATTACACCCATTTATTGCTATTTTTTGCTTAAATTATTTCATCGCGATTGTTTCTCCTCTAAAATAATTCAGCTTTCGGCTCCTTCTCGCTAGTTGTCTTGCTGGACCATCTGTGCTTGCATCGCTTCTTTTTTCTTGTTCCTTTTCGATAAAAAATATATTTGTCCAAAATATATTTCTTTCCATCCATCCATCCACCCGAAAATCTCAACGTTTACAGTTGCAACCAGGCTAAGAGGAAAAGTTGTAGTTGTATTCGAAGTCGAATAGAACAAGAACTGTTTTTATTCTTTCCTTGATTATCATCATCATCATCATTATCATCTGCACCAGAGCTTAGAAGTCGTCCGTCACCGACTACTCTGTACCAACACCAACCCGACTGGTTTCTACCAATCCCGAAAAATTCGTCTTCAAAAAACTGTGAATTAATTTCTAAAGCCGGTTTCAAGCGATAATAAAAATCGTTTTTATCTTTCTCAAATCCCAAGTGCCTTCAGATTTTCTCAAAACAAAATATGCAATCATCCAGGTAAGCAAAACTGATTAAAATGAAATTTTTTCTTTAAAAAAATTCGGGATCGCATCTAGCTCATCCGCATCAGTAGCCTGTGAAGATATTTCCTTTTTGCTTCTCTTTACTTTTCAAAAGTCGTCATTTTCCCGTCGTCCATTCTTCATAATTTCTGGGCACTTCGCATACTTAAGTGATGGGTGATCACGGTCACGGCACGATATTTATTTCATGAAAATGATGGCCAGCAATGATAATGATGACCATTTCGGCATAATAATGGTCCATATTTTTTCACAGGTGTGCATTTCATAATAATAGGAGTATCACTTGCAGGGATCTTCTAATACTGTCATTATTATTGAGAAAAGAGGAAGGGAAAAGTTTGAAACAAGAGGAAAGGGATGTTGAATGTTGGTGTTGCATGCACAAACTGATGAATACTTCCTACGCATTCACCCAAGATTATTCAGAAGGAGGTGGCATCCAAATCAAACTCAAATAAAAATATTATTCAGGTATGAAGAGGAAGGTAGGGATGATGGCTCTCGGTCTGAAGAAGTGAAATTGAGCGCAATTTTTATGTGATTTCCCAGCATCAGTCATTCTGTGAGTCAGGTGGCATGGCTTAGCCTTTTTGGTGTGGCTCATCTCATCATCATGTAAACCTGTCTAGTTGCTAACATCATAAACGTAAGAATAATCAAATTGGTCTGGTCTTCGACTTTCGACTGTCTGATGATGTGATGTGAGTTTGATCCCTGCACAGATATTTTTAATGGGATGCAGTTTGGACAGGGGAGATGAAAAGACAGGTTGATCTGTCTGAACCAAACCAAGTCATCATCATCATCATGCATGCATACTTATGTACATGATGGTGATGGCCATGTTACCATTTCGCATCATCATCCGAAGAATTGACAAAACTCACCTTGTAACAGCAACAGCTCCGCAAGGTCTTCCTCTTCTTCCAGAGAAGTTTAAGCCTGCTTGCCAGCTTCTTCTTTTCGAAGATTAGGTATTTTATTCCATCAAAATAAATCTGCATATCAAATTAGTCTCGTCCATCAAGTTTCCATTGTTGTTGGATGGCTGAGAACGGAATGGAGGAGCGTTCGTTTGGTTTAATGCTCTCCATCTCAGATCTCATACGAAAACTGAAATGATATTTAGAATCCCCTTTTACAACTTATCATTTTGAAGACGTTTTGCGCATGTTAAATGTAATGGCTGTTCCACGTAAATATTTTAATGTTCATGTGTAAAAGGAATTTTAAGAGGGTTGTTGCATCGCATTATCATCATTGCATGTAATAAAACATAAAATCAACCCAAGTCAATTTCACTTATGCTTGAGCAGAAGCTGGACTCCTGCCTTTTCTTGATTCCCTGGGAAATCCTAAAAAAACTGACAATTTAAGGATTCAATGATCCCTCTAAAATATGTCGAGAAAGTCTGTAATTTTTGTTGCAACTTTTTAAACTGGCGATTATCATTTATTACGCATCTTTACGTCGTGATATCAGGTAGCGAAGTTGAATCAAGATGGGGGCATCAATGCCGCCCATCTGCTGTTCTTAAATGAATACACATGCGAGAACGAGATGCAAACACAACAGCGTTTTACCATAGGTTACTCAAAGAAAGAAAGAAAAAATATGGTTAAGGATTTTTAGACTTCTCGTGAAAAATTCATGAAAAGGAGAAATGATGACGATGATGATTACAATCGTCCTATGTGGAGATGACGAAACTAATGACCGTTTTATTTCGAGAATCCAGTGGAGCGGGAATGTTGTAGTTATGGTGATAGTGATATGCCAGAACGTTTATTGCAATCTTTAACATTTAAAGTACTTTAAGACCTCAATTATTGTTTCCATAGTCTTTCTAAAGAATTACATGGATCTCACATTGTTTGAGTAAATGGAATATTTTGCCGAATCGACTTCATTTGAATTTACATCGAAATCTATTTCTATTCTTTTTTATTTCAGAATGTTCAGTAAAATGCTTCACAGAGGTCCAATGGATCGGCTCGCTGCCTTAAATAAACTATCTGTTTTCTCCACCTGTCTTCTTCTCCTCATTCAAGTTCAGGTACAGTAAAGAACCATAGATACTTTCACTCTGACTGCCACGTTCTCTCGACGCTCTCATACGCATTGGATTTTATTCCTTCGTTTTATTATTAACGGATGTCATATCCCATCACCATATATCTTCCCTTACATTAGGTATAAGATAAAAATTCGAAAAATTAGAAATTGATAGTCCTTGGCTTTCCCCACGCGTCTCACCACGTCACCAAGAACTTAGCAGTGGTACACCATTACAATTTACGACTTCAACTTTACTGCATGTTTTTTTGGCAAGACGATCCTCTCTTTTCTAACTCTCCCAAAACGCCGCCATTCAGTCAGGACAAGTAAGTCCAATGAAGCAACCGACCTCATAAAGTGAAATACACATTCTTTTTTCCTGAAAATTTCCCGTCTAGTCAAGTAAAAAAGAGCTGCACCGTAAAGCATTATGTATTTTGTGTCCATGACTATGACTCGTTTGAGGAAAAAGGCATGTCGTTGAGGATGCTCCTTTTATCCATAAAGTACCACCACAAAAACCGCATAACATACTACGTCTGCCGCATTAAATTAAATTGCCAGCGTGAGAGTACTTACAGTTGAATTAAATGTTTAGTTGTTGCCGAGATCTCCGAGCAAAGTTGAAGAAATAAAAAAACTTTTCCCCTGAATTAATGAGTGTTTTGTGGCTCACTTTTTCCTCACTCTTTTCTGTCGACCGCCGGCACTTTACTCTCAACTGAGTTGATGCAACTCTCTTCGGAGTCTGAGAATAAGCAAACCACAAAATTACGAGAGGAAAAAATCTCTACAAAGCTTCTTGGGAGATAGAGAAGGTGGTGGTGGTGAAAAAAACTTTCGCGATGATTCAGGAGATACTACAACTCTGGAGAATAAGACAACTTCATAAATATTTCGGGTGAATAAAATAGCCAAAGTGCATCGGTATCTTCTGCATTAGCTCACCATAATAATAATATATAGTTCCTTGTTTACAAAAGCTCTATCTGTCAAAAAGAAACGCAGGGAGTTCATCTTTAATTTTGTAAAAAAATTTAACTCATTTTTGGAACTTGTTCTTGAGTAAAAATGCTTGAAAACCGGTAAAAAGTGTAAGCAATATATTAAACTTCTTTTTGTAGAATGCCAACTTTTTATAGAGAAAAAATGTAGACAGAGATGTAAATAAAACGCGATCATGGATCACAGTGATGCCTACTCATCTGGTGGTATGCGTGGCTCAGGTGAGAAGATCATTTTCATGTTCTTATGGAGACTGTTATATACGTTTCACTTTGTTGGGCTGTAAAATTTTGCCATTTTCCCACGCAAGCGAAAAGCAAGACTAGATGAGATGAGACGCGAAGAAACAACTACAACAATGTATCTGTATGCAGGTACGTAACGCACAACAAGCGAAAATGAATGATGGAAAAAGAGGAGCAGAATGAATAAAAAATCTGTTGGTACTTTGTTGTGAATGATGGAGTATAATTGTCCCTGACTTTTTGACACATGCATGAATAATATAAATGAGGAAGAGAGAGACGAGGTGGTTTTACAAAATATAATATGTAAGCATGGGACTTCTTTTTGAAGGCATAATTTAATGAGTCTGACCGAGAGATTGTAAAAGCTAGCTATAGTGCCAGGAAATCTTTTATTACCGAAATAATTTTGATTGCCTCATACATCAGCTAATTGTAAAACGTCATTTTTAAATACTTCTTTAGAACTCTGAAATCGCATGTCTGCGATTCCAAGTCAAGTTTATGGCATTTTGTAAGTGTCAAAGAAGCTTGTCCTAATCCCCCGCTTCAAATCCTTTGTATTCTCACGAGTGAAGCCACGCGGCCACACGTTGACTTTTTGACTAACTTGAGTCAAATAAAAGACTAAAAAAGTTAATATTTTTTCCTTTTAAAATTACGATTTGATATTTTTGATCTCTTTAGCTGTGTCTCTCGACTCCTCACATCGCTTCACGGTCAAGTTCATGTATACATATTTTTTATCTTGTACACCAGCGTGATACTTAAAAATCAATCAATCACGCGGAGAAAGAAGAAGCTGATCATTTCATGTCAAGAGGTACCTACTTTTCTACAATAATATTTGCACTTCATTCCGCGCAACACGGCGACATGACACAATCGCAATCAAGTTTTCTTCTCTCTCGCTCTCTACCGCTCCGTATGTAACAGGCTTCTCTTTCAGAAGAGAAAAAAAACAATTGAAAATTTAAATCAAGCCCTGAGCAATCTAGCTTTTTCTGAATCCATTGTTTAAATTAACAATCGAAACTGCCGAAGCCAGGGGCACCACCTTAAAAAACGCGAATACCTAATCATGAATGCAATAGATACTAGGGAGATGCGACATGCCTGCCTGCTTCACATGCAGATGAAAACAATGCAAGCATTTTTATCCCTTATCATCATTACTCATTCATTTATCGATTTTCCATTTAAAAGAACATGAAAATTTTTATGTACATTTAGTGAGCCTCTATTTTTTCGCTTGACAATTGACTTATTATTTTTGGGCTAACGGTACAGCGGAAGCTGGTCAGCCTTTTGCCACCCTAGTGCACAAAAGCGCATTCAACATTCAAGTCGTCTCCCTCATCAGAGGATGAACGATCAAAATATTTAAATGAAAATATATAAGCTCAATCTTAAATCAGCGATAGCGACATGCTCAAATTTACTCGTTCATCTGCATAAACATTTTAAATATTTTGCAAATAGAGCCAGCATGAATCTGACTTGCGTTTTCTGAAAAAAAAACGGTTGCAGACTTGAATTTTGATTTTTTTATTTAGAAGAAGAGAGGTTATCAGGTTAATTAGTTAGTGCAGCCGGCTTAGTCACATTCCTCTTTGGTTTTTTATTCAACAGTGTTCCCGCTCTATCATCAAACTCATAACCCCGACCGACGGACTATGTATGTATTTCTTATGCTGCGAAATGGGGCCCAGTTTCTCAAGTTGAGATCAAAAATGGCAACAACGGCAGAGTTGAGAACGAATAATTTTGAATTCGCTGATGAAAAATTACGAGTGAAAAAAGAGATAGAAGTTTGGAGAGAAAAAAGTAGCAGAATCACTTTTTAACTGATTAAAACGACAGGGAAACAGCTTTGGGGATTTTGATATATTTTGCCTATTGTGTGTAACGGCGGCTGTGTAGACTGTTTAATGAAGTCACCCATATTTGAACCATGTCAATATTTTATTACCTTAACAAGACCTGCAGGGAAAAAAGTTTATTATGTTTTACACTGAAAATTTTGTAAATGAATATGAATTTTGGTTCATTGAAGAAGCTACGAGCGGACTTGACTATGTATATATGACTCGGTTTGTGCTCGAAGGTATGCCATTTTCATGAGGATAAAAAGAATTGAGATGAGGCGAGTATGCAAAATAGTCCTTTTTGTGCATATTATTGGCTGTCTGTGCAGTAGCGGAATAATATAATGAATGAATTTTGGTTCTCCTCTCGATGAATGAAATGGTGAAAATTGATGAGGTGGATCGAGATCACAGACAAATAATGAGTGATTATCTTCTCAAAGAATTTATGGCGCTTTATACCCAGTCATTTAGAAAAACTATATCCGTGAGCTGAAACCACTAAATTAAACGAGGAGACAAAAAGTTTTTTGAAGGAGAAAAAATGCACTAGAAATTCGCTAAAAAATCCGGTATTTTCTTGGTTGCGGTTGTTGTAAAAGTTGAATTAAAGTGAGAATCAAACTGGATCTTTATCTTCGTGAGTGCATTTTTTGAGAGCAGTGATCAGTCATTCAGGACATGTATAATTTTTATAATATATATATTTTTTTCAAAAGTCACTAGCACATACAAAATGAATGGGATCACGATGAGAGTGATGATGAGCTTACACGCAACCTCCTCAAAGATAAACACATAGCATTTAAGAAATTTTTGAGATAACGTGATAAAAACTGACAATGAAGAATGTGTGAGATTAACAAGAAACTGATCGCATTCCATTCAAAATCACATACTTGCATAATTTTTAAGGAATATCTAAAACTCGAAGAATTTAGATTGTTTTAAAATTGATATCTCAAGTTTAAATCAAGGTCATTCAAATAATCAAATAATGATGAATTTTTTATTAATATCATTACAGACTTTCCAAGCCCTACCATCACCAGGATCCTCATATAATGTCAGAAGCGGTCAAATTTCTCCTTCTTTCGCCAACAATCCAGGAGCCTACTCTCCTTTCTCCTCTTACGGATCATCTTACCCGTATCGTTCCTATCGACCCGGAGCCGGACTAGAAGAATCGTATAGACCCTATAACTCTTACCAGAAAGACCAAAATGGACTCTATGATCCCGAATCAGTTCACCCAAACTCTGTGTATTCAGGCCAGAGTGCTTCCTCAACCGAGCTCCCAGACCTCGAGAAAGTGTTGAAGTTCCTCGAAGCGGAAATTGGAACCGGAGCAGGTTTGAATGGTCCTCAAGAAGCGAAAGAAAATTTAGGAGTATCGGTTCCCATTACCAGCGAAAAGAACAAGCCTCGCCTTGCCCCACTTGTGCCTGTGTCTCCTCCAGCTCAAGAGAAAGAGACGGTGAGCGTGAAAAATGCGAAACCAGAAGAAAGTGGCAGCGTTGAAACCGCTGTTGATCCCCTTCATCCTCCACCATTCGCTCCAGAGTTTGATCCTGAGTACGAGAGAAAACAATATGGCCTTGGACCGCTGACTTTACTCGACCAAGCCGGTCCTTTCTGGTAGATCTGCAGAGACAACCTCTAAAACACTTCTAATACTCAGCTCTAAAAAACTTAAATCCAACGAAGAAAAGAAAAAGATTCACTCATAATATATTATATTCATTATTATATTTTGTTGTCAATTTTTACATGAACATTTTAAACTGATAATCATAATCGAACGAAAATGAATGTACCTGACGTGTCTGATTTCATGTTGTTTACGACCGGTTAACAATGTTGTATTATTATGTCTATTAATTCATTTTGTAAAAATTCAATGGAGGAGTGAGTCCTATTATTTAAGAGGAGGAGAGAAGGGGTTTGAAAGCCTGTGATACAAGCTTAAATTCAATTCTTACGCGCCTAAAATACTTCTTAAAGTTTTTGTTTCTGATTGACCGACACTGGACTATAAAAGTGCTTGATGAATGAGGGAGAAGAAGGATGAAAGCAAGACACAATCCTTTTTTTTCAATGAAATAAAATTCGTTTTATTTCTTTTCTGTTGTTGTACTTTACAATGTAATTTAAAAGTACAAAAAAATCACTTTTTCAATGCAAAACTTTGAAGAATTTTTTTCTTTTCCATGCGTTTCTCAAAAGCTATCATCAAAAATTTAATCAAAAAGGCGAAACGAACAATACGCCGTGATCAGATCACGCATATAAAAATGAGTCGTAAATTCTGAAACCCTCCTAAATTTCTTTTACTCTTCAATTGAGCTTAAAATATGTCGCATATAAATCAGACTGTCACAATTGAAGGAAAAATAAAGTCTTTTCATAGCAAATAAATGAGTTTTTCATCGAAAAATGAATCACTAGTACCTTCTTCGACCGTGGGAGAAATGTTTCATATTTATGGCCAATTTCATGTTTTGGCAAAATCTTTACCGCTCTGTAGTCTGCAGCAGACATTTCCTGGTAAGTAGACTCATCGACTAGAGTTTTCACTGTATTTCCCGCTTGTTTGTGCGCTCCAAGCACATGTACCCTCGTCGGTTTGTTTATCTTCTAGTGAATTCGATCATTCAGCAATTCCCATAAATGGTAAATCGAATCTTACCTGAATCACATTTCCTTATTACCACTCACCTATTTCTATGGTGATCCCGTTTCCAGATTTTTTCAAGTGAAAGCAATGAAAACATCACCACGATTTCATCGTACCCATCACGCAGAAATAAATTGGAGAGGAGTTATTTGTTGCAAATACATAGTATGTAGCTTAAATTAATGTCGTATTTCATACTTCCCCTCCGCTTTTTGTGTCAGATCTTATTTTGAACAGAATCGATTTGATAGTGATGGTCTAAACAATATTTTCTTGGGATACTTTTTTTCGCGTTGAACCAAATGAATCCCTGTTTTTCCCACTACGCCTTCCAATTATTTTGCTTACTTTGAGTTTCTCGATTCAATGCCTGGATTCTCAAAGATGTGGAGCGACTTTAAAAATAAAAGCTATCTGATTGTGACAAAATATGAAATTGCATTTAAAAAAATAATTTTTATAGTAAGTCACGTCCGTTTAGTCCATTGTCCATATTGATTCCAGCAGTTTCCATCCATGGCCAAACCCACAAATGATTTTCATATGACCATTGTGCAGGGTATGTTCGTTCGTACGTCATTTTTTGCGATCGATCGGGAAATTGGAACACAGAAGATTATTAAAACCACGAAAATGTTTAATGTTATTTTATGAAGCAAAAAATAACTAACGTTTTTATTAGTGAATACCATGTGTATTCGATCCTGGGTTTTACTACAGGGAAAGACTTGGAATGATTTGAAGCATGCAAACATGTTCTAGGGAAGGGAAAGAAACCATGAAAAATTTGACGTGTGTGCTTGACTTAAAGTGAAATGAATCCAAATAGACCATATTTTAACAACAATTCGTCCAACCTACAAAGCAAAGCAAGCGTGGATCCTTGGGTTTCGTCTTCAATTCATATGGATCTTAAAATGGAAGGACAAATAATATACATATGCTTGAGAGACCTAATCCCCCATAAAAGGCACAAAGAAAGAGAAAGATGAAAGTATTGATAGCAGTCCGGACGGAATTGAATATTAAGTTCTTCAAAACTACGTATAACAAGACGATATAGGTAAACTGAAAACCTCTTGAAGAGCTTTCAACTCGAATCTGAAAGCTTTACTTGAAAACTAGTAAACATAATGGCTTCGACGGAATTTGTTTTATTACTGACAGCTCTGGGGAAAATCAGAGAAATGAAACAAGGTGACGTCAAGGATGCATTGATTTCCGATCTCTGATTCTGATAGGAAAGTAAATAAATAAAGTACGATGGCGCGGGATCAGAAAATGATGATGACACTTGAATTGAATTGCACTTCATAAAATATGTTGTAGCTGTTGGGATTTCGATGACACGCTCACGGCTCTAATTCCGATAGGTTATGCAAGAGGCTTTTTACCTGCTTTGATTTTCCAAAGCATCTCTTTAAAAAATTGGAAAGTGTAATTGAAATGACGTACTTTCATATTAAAAAGTAAAGTCATTCAAAGAGTCATTTCCAATCTTTGTCTATTTTTTTGGAAAACAAAAGATTAAAAAACGAGCATGAAAGACTTGCACAGTTCCATTTTTAGCTAAATACATATTTCTAGTCAAGTCCTTAAAAATTTTCTTTTAACGTCAAACAAAAGTCTGGGAAGTTCACGAAAATCCTTTTACTACTTTCTAACGATAATTCTTCCGCTCTGATTTTTCCCCTTTGAATCTCTCATCAAGGATATCATAGTTCATGAAAATTGTTAATCCATTATTCTCTATTTTTGTTTCAAATCACTTTAAGTATACTTATACTTGCCCAAGAGTATGAAGATAATCCACTTTTTAGAATTTTTGGTTGACGTAATTCATAAGCTGCACGTGTGAAGCTGCTCCTCCAATTTCCGTAATGATTTTTGCAGTAGGTTCGTTATGAGACTTAAAGCATTGACGTTGTGATTTGAAAAGGTTAAGTATCTTTTCGCTGAATAGCAAGCAGGAATAAAACTTAGGTAGGGTAACCTTTGTGATCCTTTTGATTCCACTTGATCTTTGTTTGAGTGGATTATGTTGCGGTTTAGTAATTGCATGATCAGATCGTTTATGAAGGCTTCAAGCCATCATTGGTTTACCAAGACCAATTAAATAAGTCGTTAACTATTAATTGCTTTTTAGAAAAATGAATATAGGATTATAATGATATTTCAAATGAATATCAGAGTAATTGTCAATTATTTTAGCCCCGAGGAGATTTATTCTGGGCAGCCACATTTTCCTTTTCATTCACTCGACTTACGTTGAAAATACATACATTCCAATTACGTGGGAGGAAGTCAATTGTTACATCCGGACTTTGCTGGATTTATTTATTATTGTTTTTGTATATTAACATTCATAGTATTCCAAATCCGAATGCATAATATTTACATTTCAACATGCCATGTGCTCCGACTTTCAATCTTTAGACAAAGGTGAATAATATTTTGTTCGTTTGTTAATGATTCGCCGGTAGATGCCTATTTTCTAATTTAGAAGAAATTTAGGCTACTTAGTACAAAACCTGCATTTCTATGAACAGAACCCTCTGCGGTATTCCGTTATCCCCCGGCGAAAGTAATTCCTTTATGCTTGGCTGGATAACATAGGCTTTTGTTTGTGTGGATACAGCTCTTCCTACGAATGTACTGTACCATGATCAAAATTTTCCTAAAATGTTTACTCAGAGACATAGAACAAGAATGTACCAGCGTAATAAACGGAAGTAACTGCAAACAACTCAAGTCTGCCCGTCTGCAAATTCAGCTTTAGTAGCCAGATTACATCTGTGTACAATCGTGAAATAGGGAAGAACAAGATTTCATTCAAGAACTAAGCCCAACTTGTAAGGGAAACGAATTAATTATTTTTTCTTGTGAAAATCACGTGGACCTAGATAATTACTTCACGTGAATCATTATTGAAAAAGATAAAATTTTACGAAGGCATGCGAGATCGATGATGAAGTTACTAGCTTATTTTCTTGAAGGATGACAATTAAGCCAAAGACTCATTTAAAGAGTTGAATAGGTATCTGAACTGAACCAAATTAAATCCATCTTTAGTCCAGTAACAACATGCTTTGCTTAATGAGGCAGGGAAGTTTCCATCTACTTCTCATGAATGCATACAAAAGCCGGTAAATATTTGATCATGCCCATTAGTATTATTACAAGACGGGATACCTATAAAACCCGTAATAATAATGTTGGCTTTCGGAATAAAGCAAAACATGTAAACATTTTCACAAAATTATTATGCACAAAGAAGAAAATCCACTCGACTGTAATAACTGCTCACTTTAATATTCCTCTTCTAGAATGAACGCCTTGAAGCAAAATACCAGTTTTTTTCGAATGACTCTCCTTCCTTTCGAGGCTCCAATTTCACCAGATTAATTGCTCCACGATGCGTTGTAATTGCAGAGGTACTGCCCCAAGCCAGTAATTTGAATGATGCAAAGTGATTCCGTGGGAAATGAATTTGTCCATACGAAGATCCAAGATCGGGCCGGGCCATGCAGGTAGTTGGTTGTTGATGTTATAATGTAACCAGAAGTCCTTCGGCTATTGAGTCGCAGGAACACAGGAACGTTGACTTTTGAGTGTCGACAAATAGGAACTCGACAACTGTTGGCCTGATTTTCAGAAGTTTAAATTTCTGACAGTGCCAACGGTGGTGGAGTTACCAAGTCTCAGCACTCGTGAAAATACGGTTGAAAACTGGAAACTGATGATGATTCTCCTCAATAGTCAGAGCATTTGATAGTTTCTTCTCTGAAATACATAGTTGGATAGAAACCAGTGATCTGGAATTGGAATTGCCTATTCTGCTCTCCAACCGCAGCAACTCCTGAAACTGAAACCGAGCTCCTGGTAGCAGCTACAAGGTCATCTATTGTCAATACCTAGAAATCAAAAGAAGGTCCATTAAAGCATTTTATAGACTGAGACAACTTCATAATATAAAACACAAGACTGCAAATCAGCGAGAAGAAATGAAAATGAAACAAGATAAACAGCAAAGTAAGTACTTTAAAAGCACCGATCCGTCCCGTCGCGACGACATATTATTTCTTTGAAGTTTTAAACGCGGGACAGGATCGTCTATGCTGCTCTTCTAGGAACTGAACTGACTCATCCTCAGTTAAAACCCCTGACACCTGACTTGGCAGTTGGCATTTCTGAGACCGAAAGTATAAAGTACTTTTCCGCGAACACTAATCTTCTTTTCTAATATTCTGTGTGGCATGTAAAATTTAAACCAATTTACAGAAAAAAAGGATGTGACAACGACAACCAATGACCAAGGATGGAAAGTATATTATGATTAAGGGTTGCCACATAGTTCCCCTGATTGGGGGTAGTGGCGCTTCTTCATTATTATTACCTGATGGAATAAGCCTTGAAACTAGCTCGACTGAACTGAACCTCAATAAAAATTTTAGATCAGGAATCCGACTCAGACTTTGGTTCCTGTTGAACTTGCTCAGGCATGAAATAAAGAGATCCTCTTTAAAGAATATCTTTTTTATTATCGCTTTTTCTTATTATCCTAGTATGCAAATTGTCATCAATATGCATGTTTTCTCTCTTTATCGCCGTATCTAACCTGTTGATATTTTTATTTCAATATTTTTACGACCACTCTGAAAGCTACTGTTTCTGCTTCCTTCTTGATTTACCGACGACACGACTCCTTGTTATCCCTTCTCCCTTTAACTGAATCACTGAACCGGATAGTAAAAATTAAAAGTATAAAATTCACAGAGCAATATTTTGCCATGCATGGCTCGTTGGAATTTCATATCATCGCTCTCCCGTTTCCTATCCTCGTATCCTCACAAACGCACCTACCTAATCACAATCAGTTTTTCTTTGATCTCAACTCTGCTCAACTAGGTAATCCCATCATTAGTTTTTCGTGAACATTCGCCAGCCCTAGTCCTCTGATCCCAAGCTTTCCTTATCCCCATTAAAATTGTTACTCTTATACGATCCACTTCGTCTCATTATTTCACAATTTCAAAATCCACTAAACATGCAAATATTAATAAACCATGTCAAATAGGAATGCTCTGAAAACGGGTAGCAAATCACGGATTCACAGAGACGGGCCGTCGGCCGTGTCAAAAAAGAAAATTCGTTTCCTTTGATTCAAACCTCCTCGCTTCTGCATCGCCAAAATTGATAATCTGCATAATATTATGCTAACAGAAAGCAATTAAGCAGTAAAGCAGTCATCATTTTTTTCCGAACGCCTTTTTTGGTGTGGCCTTGACTCGGAACGGAAAGTTAAAGCTTTTTTCTTCACTGTCGTTGCCATTCATGAAGTCGTGTTTTGCATATCGCATCATATCATCATGAGCTTATTTTCACCTCCTCATAGTCAACTTAAATTATGTTATGATGAGTGTATGCATGTACTTAAGGATAGGCCGAAATGATCATCAAGTTATAATATCACGTACACACGTTTCACTCTCCATTCAATTAGAGTTCATGTTTGTTCGCTTGCTCTCTATTCTTTTCCCTACACATTTTGCTGCATTTTATTGAAAAATGAGCACTTTCTTAAGCTGCAGTGTAGATATAAATTTCAGTTGAGACTTGAATGACAATTTTTTTAGCGAAACATGAGCCAAGTCGTGTATGTATTAATGTCTTCCTCTTTTTCCTTTCTTTATTTGCTAGCTTGACGTTTCCCCTTCTTTCGCCAAATCATAAAGACAAATACAGGTTTCGGTTTTCAATTTATGGAGTTGTGCATAAGGCAAGCCTGGCAAGTAAAATGAGCAACAAATAGAGGAAGAAAGAGTTTCTGCGAAAAAAAGGCGCGTAATGGATTTGTATTAGAAGAACTAGCCATTTTTTGACTCTTCAAATTTTATGCGTCTCTGTCAGAGCTCTGGTCGTAAAAACCCGCTATAGGAAGAGAGGCTTTTCAAGAAGAAAATGTTCAAGTGTCACTACATCACACTGATTGTTATTGACTTGTGTATTGACATCGGCTCAAAGCGATA
>JAHZNI010001771.1:0-26206 GCA_027744415.1 Seira ritae | reverse complement strand
GTAAAATGTATTTTGGCACACCCTAAATAATGGAAAGGAGGAATATCATGATAGTCGGTGATTGTGAGGAAAGATGACTTTTTTCCCTTTCTCTTCACGGATGAAGATTACATTGAATTATTTATCATAATGGAATTTTTTTTCGCGTACGTCTAACGGTACCTTGAAGAACCACGCACCAGACTTCTTCATGAGCTCCCTATTCTCTGAGCACAATTTACACAGTCTTATCACAGTCTCTTTTGAGCGACTCCTCACCACCACAGTAATCTCTACGACACACTTGCGACACACCGACTGCAAACACACACAAAAATGTACAAAAACTAGGATTTAAAAACTTGCCAAAAATTAGTAAAAACAAAGTTATCCAATCCCATGAATCATTAACGATTCCGTTACTACTTTTACTATGCCTTTGCGTTTTTTTCCTCTTACCTTTTCACAGTCATGGCACTTGTAATTGGACCGGCCGAAAATGTATAGTCTGAACGTATCCCCACAAAGAATGCATTCCGTCGTGCCATTTCCGTTCGCCAACTTCCTTAAGCTTTCCACTCTATCAACCAGTTTCCTACGGGTTCGGGTAGTATGGTCGCGTCATGTAATCAAAACAAAAACGAGAAACGATCTTAGTTACCCATCTAAATAAATTCGAGCTTGTGCTTTTGTAATGTCTACCACTGTCATGTAAATTTAGACGAAGAGAAAGTAAAAACATGCATTCCATTCCAACACGCAAGAAGGTAAATAGGTCGGAGGTGTAATTCGACTGAATGAGCTGACACTGAACTGAATGAAGGTGAGTGCCAGTAATCCTATCATAACTAAAAAAAGCTTTTTTATTAAATCTGTTTCACTCCTGTAAAGATTCTTTTCATTTCATTTCACAGCATACGTACACGTACGAGAGGATCAAATTCCTATTATTTCAAAAATCCTTTTTTACATGCTCGCAGATCTAACTGCCTACGCGGAAACTCAATTTTGCGAACTGATTTTACTTAACAAATGGAATGGAAAAGGGAAATTTTGTCAGAGGAAAAGAAAGTGTGCTTTCTTCCACCTTCATTTCGATTTCTGAAAAATACACTTGTAGTCAAACATCTACGAAATTCTAAAAATTCATTCGCATCAAATAGTTCAGATTAACCGACATCACCAGGAACAGATTTAATGGGCATGACACGTGAGCCAATCGATAATTTCTTGGACCTGCTAAAGTGAATCTGATTCCATAGAAATAAAAACCAAAGGAAACTGGAATGAACCAGATTAAGATTAGAAAAATATCGGAGTTTCACAGTCTCAATTTAAGTGCTCTTGTTAATATTTCGCTTATTTAATTTCAATCGAAGGATCTGTAGGCATTTCATTCGCAATAAGCAGTCCCAGATTATGTACATAGATTTTTGCAAAATTGATTCAATTACGCTCTAGACCGAGTTTAATCAGAAAACTTTCAAATAACACATGAATCTTTCTTTCCCTAACAGGGAATTTACGCTTCGTTCATCTCGACGAGGGAAAACACGTTCAATTCCCTAATTAAAATTGCATCGAATCGAAAACGGGTTAGTTATAGTATATTGCCTTTATCTATGTCGTTGAGAGCTTAATTATCAAAAACCAAATTACAATTTCATTTTCGTTGTTACCCTATCACTAGTGATTTTACATCGTTGCTCACAAAATCGTGTGCAGCCAAAGAGAACTTTACTATACGGGTTTTTAAATTCCTTCTTAGACATACGTATGCACGTTATCCTGATTTCATTATCATGGTGTTCCATCGGGTTATCCTCTCATGAGTTGGGAGTCATGCGATAGAGGGTTATAGTTATTACAGATTTTCTTTGTCTGATCTGATTTGTGGGAGGCTAAATTATATCACTTTACGCAAGTATACCTATATTTTTGGGTTGGAGAAGGAATGTGGCATACCACTCAATATCACGAAAGAATGGTATCTGACCGCATGTTAGAATATGATTCGCATTGCTCCCATTAAATTCATGTTGCTCATTCATTCCTCATGTTTTCAACTTATTGAAAGCGTTCGACTTATAACTATAATTATAGTGTTGTTGGGGCAACTTGATAAACAAAATCGTTTCTAAGGCATATATTTTTTTCAATTTAGAAGGCTAAAACATTTAGATCTTTGTTAACCCCAGGATGAATATAAAATGAGTTACCTATGTTATTTGGGTGCGTGAACAGTCCTGAATTTTTTATTCCCTTTCTGTTCACCACCAGCTCCAATGAGCTCGATAATGTGAAAGCAACAGGAAATAGCCAGCTTCTGCTCGTGCTTTTTCGCATTTTTTAACAAGCACGTATGTACAATAATTTCAAGGAAAATGGTTGAAATAACCGAGATAAGAAAAACTTTGGGAAGACGTGGAAAAAGCTGTTTGAAATTAAAGAGAGAGATAAAAAGTTCCTTTTCCCTTTCTACGTTATTCTGTCCTAGATTGAGAAAAATTGCGAAAGTATGTACAAGTATAGTGCAAGTACATAGTACAAGTTGCATAAATAGATACGTATTATATTATGTAGAATTATTTTTCTTAGAAAGCCATCTTCTAAACTCTTATATAACCTTTCCTCTTTGACTTCAATGATAGAATTACATTCTAAATTTTCATAATGATCGTCATGAAATTGAGAAAATCTTGTCAGATCCTATAGTGTGGTATAATTTGATCCCTGCAGCTACTAAGAATTACTTCTCATGATGATGTATGTGTTTTTGGCGTGAAAAGGTATAAAAAATTGTTTCGTGAGATCCGTAGAAAGTTTGGAAATTTTTCACTGACGTCTACATCGTGCACACATTGTGTGTTATTTTTACCTCTTCAAGTAACAATTTTCAGGTGAAAAGGACCGGTCCCTCCTCCCATTTCCTGTGTAATTTAAATAGGTATGCAAATGAACATATTGTTGTCCTTAAACATGCTTTTTTTTCGTTTCGTTTCCGTCAAAAACAAAAACCCACAAAGAAAAGTGTTGTGCACTACAATGTATTTGAGTTTCGTAACTTCTGATTTGAAAAAATTGTCCAGGCCTCAATATTTGAACATAAATAAAAACCAGTCACCTTACCCTACTCTTTGTTGTTCATAGAAGTCATACTCCTCCGCTTTCTGGACCACGGATACGATAATTGCTTGCTCCTTCTCGGATAGTGACGGTGGTTTCGGATACTGGTGAAAAGTGTTCGTCTTAACTGACCACCCGGTTTTCAATCTAAGATTAATTCAAAATTAATTAAACATCATCCATCTTGATGTTATACTTCTTATGTATGCATCGCATAATATCTATATGGCTTACTTTGCTCTCAAGGCAAGTTGTCGATCATTTGGACAAGTCCATGGGAGCTTTGGACCCCGAAGACCAAATTCATCAGACATGGTTTCATCTAAATCTTTAGGGTAAACTCTACTTCTTAAGAAGACTGACACACAATCTGTGAAGCAGGCACAAACACCGCGCAATTTGCTATATATCCACCTCCGTCTAGTGAGTTCGGAGAAATTGGTAGTAATTCTCACAAACAAAATATTATACTGTAACAAGTAGTTTCCACTATACCTATTCTAATCAAAATCTCATATCCTCCTTCCTCTCCTCACATACTCACCCCCAACGGATTTATGAGTTGGCCTAAGCGGAGTACATGTATTATCCAAAACAAATAGAGTATCCACTCTAAGCCGAACCACATTCACAGGGAAAAATATTTCCTCACGTCCAATAAAAAATAAGCGAGTGCACGAGAAATGTACGAGGAGTTTTAGGACGCACACATATAGACACGCTTGCACAAAATCACTTCCACCATCAATACAATAGAGGAAGAAGAAGACGATTGTTTTCACTCTCTTTATGGGAAAGAAAATGATAATAATCTGTAATATGTATTTTAGATAAAGTCAGTCAATCTCGATCAGGTACACGCACATAACAAAAAGACCTCGATTTGCTTTTTTATAAGTATGTACATAGGTATGTAATTCCACAAGGAGAAAAGAAAAAAAAACACATTTCATTCTGTTGACTTGTTCTACTCGGCTTATTTTCTTTTCTCTATGCAGGGGTAACAGCAGTAGTGGTAGTGGTTGTTGGAGCTGTGCTGGTATTTATTATCCTTGTTTGCCTTTTCCGTCTTGTTCGCCTCATCTCCTCTTCTTTTTCATCGTCCTCGTCGTTATCATCAACGTCATCAAGATGCTGATGCTTGAGACCGTTTACGTCCTCTTTAGAATTCTCCTCCTCTCTAACTCTCACCACAGCTACTATCATCTTTTCTTTCTTCCTTTAATTCGGACACGGGGAAATTAATTTCATATTGTTTTCTTTTTCTCTAGTTCCATTCCAGTTCAGAAGTAAGGAGAAACGTTTGCTGGGTATAATATGATTTAAAGTATTATAGCGATATAATTCTTCCTGGATGGGAAAGGCTCCCAGGATTCCATAGTTCTTCAAATAGTCATAAAGAAGTTTTGAAGTTTCCCTTTATATTTTGATGCTGATATGACACACACTTGACGTTTTTGGAGTACTTTCACAAACTAAGAAGTCGGACTATGAGATGTTATATGATCTTCATCATGACATTGTCCACACCCCACCAATTGTATTAGTGCAGCTGAAAAGTCAGGAAGGTTGACGAGATGACCAAACAAATATATCCTTCCAACTTATTCTCATCAGCCTCTTATCCTTTCACTAACTGAAAATTTGAAAAGCCAGAAAAGAATGGAATTGTAGCTTGCATAATTCAATCAGAGAAAAGCTCTCTTCAGGGAGCTTTCTTATTCAACCAACAAAAAAAGAAAGTTGGGGATTTCATACAAAACAGGAGAAGAAGGAGGGGTGAGATGATGGGAAAAACTTGTTTCTTAAGCTTAGCTAAATCATAGAGATTTTCTTGTTCCACGGAGGCACCTATATTATTATCAGTACGTTTCATAATACTTACATGCCTACTTCTACTACTACTCCCAGTATACAATGTGAAAGCGTGTAAACTACTCGGGGTATCTGAAGTGGAAATTTTAAGCAAATTGGAGTAGCATATTTTCAGATCACAATTCAAACTCTATTACTCAAGCCTATCCTCTTCTTCTTTGCTTGAACATCCCTTCCAATTTTAGTATATGTAATATGTTTCCAAAATAAGAAAAAACTGTATTACTTTCACTTGTATTCATTCATATGAAGGTAATCAGTTTATCCGTTTGTCTATCATCCACCCGTAATCACCTCACCAAGTCTCCATTAATTGTGTTCACTGATTCAGTATTTGAGGACTGTGAACAAGACAGGGCTAAAGGAACAGTGAAACTTTTTAAACTACGTCCGTCCTCTCTAATTCCGTAAAATTGGCCAAAAACTGTTCTCAAGGGATGTAATAATTTTTAGTGGAATCAAAAGAAATCGAACAATCAAATAATGTAGGTAGTAGTTTACTCCTTCGGGTCTGTTCTGAAATATCTCTACAACATCCGTGGCCTCTAACCACCATCATACATACTTACCTCATAGCTGCAAAAGCCTTGCAATCAGTTCTTTTCCCCGGACACACAGTTTCATGAGCAGTAGGAGATGACGCGTGGGTGGGTAGCGTGCTCAGGTATAATCACTGAGATTGTAATAATTCTCTCCTTTGGTGGATCACTTGTGATATCGAGCCACCGTCTTTGGAAAGAATACGTCTTGATTTTCTCTTTTATTGAAATTATACAGCTAAAGCTTTCCAGCTTGAACTTTCACAGCATGGAATTCTTGTACGCTCATTGGTAGTGCTTAACAAAACGTATTCAAAGTATATCCTTCTTATTTTTCTACTTTAGCTTATTTTTAGAATCAACAATTTTCTTTATGCATTATGTTTTCTCTTACAAAAGCGATAAGCATAGAAAAGAGACTTAAGTAGCTTAACCTCCCATGAAATCACTTGTTCTTACTCTACCAACAAGTACCTTACACCAACTACTACACCAAGTTAACTGAACCCGTTTATTTCTTCACACGCGTAGGACAACATATTTATTTACGTAGCAATTTCCTCAAGTTTACCTTACAAGTCCAATCTAAACGTTGGGACGTGGGGTATGATTCAAGGCTGGGTTATGTTTTCAAAAGAAGCCAGCTAAAGTGCTCTTATCACCTTTATTATTATCACCATCTTCGCTCTTCTCCAATGGCTCTACTCTTTACACATGCTTGTACAAAATACAAAATGGATCGTGATAAAGTGAGGAATTGGGAAGAATTTCATCGCACCTATTTATATAAAAATGTCTTCTTTCTCTCTTCTAAGAATCGCTTTGAAAATGAGAGAAGCGACTAGGACTCCGTGTACACATTCTTCCACAGTGAATGTCAACAAAAGAGAAGAAGCAAACAGCGCATTTATAAGACTGATTCGAATGAAAAGAAAGAAAATTAGAAAATGAGAATAGAAAAAAGACAATCTGTCCTTGTAATGAAGCTTCCTGTTTCCCTATTGAATACCAGCACTATTCCAACAATTCACTGGAACCGAACCCTCAAAATAGAATGGGGATTTGCTCAGTTTCGAACAGAAATTCCTGTTTAAAATAGAGTAGCAAGTTTTGGCATGCTAGCTTTCACTTATTCCCCGTAGTGGAAAGAAGGTTTGAGGTTACAGCTCCTATTTTGACTGCCAAAACAAATGCAAATTTAATTGAGGTCACCTATATGTAAGATCCGTTCTGAAAAAGTTGCCGTGAAACTTTGCAGGAATCTTTCAGACTACTCTAGGGATTTTCATTTTTTCACTTAGTCACTGGAGTCGTGATAAGCAAAGCATAGCATCTATAAAATCCAACAATATTTTAATACAGGTTACACAATGAAAAACACACTTGCGTATCACGTTATTATGCTTCCATCCAGTAATCTCCACATATTAAAAATGCATGATAACAATCAGACAAAACCAAATAAAGTCACAACATCCGTAAATATTGGGTTGGTTGGGCGCGTGGAAAATGTATTGCAAATGTTTTAATTTCTTGTAATTGCTTTCTGTGGCAGCGGCAGCTTTCCCAGAAAATTTTGAAATACAGACATCAGTTAAAAGAAAAAATTCTCATGTCCCCCGTCGTGCACAAGGGCGACCTTTTCAGGGAAAGGATGAAGGTATTAAAATTAAAACTTTTCCTGCTGCATTTTGTACTTGAAGTGCAATTACGAAGATTTCCTTGATATTCATAAATTATTGGAAGCAAGCCTTAAGCAGCTTTTCATTCCTCTCCCTAAGCGACGCTTCTTCAGCTCCTCTTCACTCTTTACCCCTTACACTGACTTGAGACTTAATATAATTTCTGGAAAAGCATTAGTGCCATTAAGAATGGAATTAATATGTACGGGCAAGGCCTCCTGTGTTCTCTTTTTTGATGCTCTTATTGCTCCTAGAAAACTAACAACTCACTTGAATTTACGTTCTTGAAATAGTTTCAAATAGCCAGCGTAGTTTTTGAGAGAGCTGTATTAAGTTAGCCTTCATAGCTTTCCCAGTTTAAAATTTTTATTCAAGTCTATAGCTTCGGTATGCTCCCCCTCTTTTAAGTGGGACACTTATCGATCAAAGTATGATGCATTTTTCAGTGGTCAGCCATTTAAATCATTAGTGGAGACGAGTGAAAAAGAACAAGCTTTATGTAGTTTTACCATAATGTTTACTTTCAGTCATGTGAACTATTTTCACATCTACTCGTCCGCAAATGCTGTGAAAAAGTGAAGAATGGAGACGCAGTGACGACAAGTAAGTGCATAGGTAGTCTACTTTCACCACTTCAATTTTTGCTTTATAGTGGCAGTTGTTGAGCCCTCTTCAAAAATTCCCTTTTTTACGTCTTTTCATGTGATCAATAAAAATTTTGATGTGCGTAATGGTCTTTGAATTCATATCTATCCAGTTCAGCTACACAAATCCCAGCTAAATACCTAGAGCTTACTATATCTAGTTTAGTTGAAATGATAAAACAACATCAGCAGCTGGATTCTTTTCCGTCGCCCGAAGTCTTTTGATGGCAGTGATGAACCAGGCAGAGGAATAATAATAAGGTTTTTGTTCATGTTTCCGCCGTAAAACTAAAACTCAGTTATCTTTTCTGGTGCACCAAATTGTTTCTCCGTCCGTGCAAAGTCTTGCTTTTTTAATGTACCCATCTTGTTTAAACGATATCCATTAAATTGCATTGTCTTTGGAAATAATAAATGACAGAATAGACAAACACAAAACATTTTTCTGACATGCTTTGTTGATTATATTGCTATTTAACTTTTATCGCGAATTCAGTGTTTTATGACCTCCCATATTCCGGAATCTCATCTTTACCCAATATAAAAAAGAAAACCGCTGCTGTTGTTGCTTCTTTTCCCAATGACGACACTTTTACATTACCATTTTAGTATCCTTGTGTATTCTCTCGAAATCAAGAGGGAGCAAGTGGCATCTGCCATTCCCACAAGTGGCAGTAGTGGTTCCATTTTCATGCCATGTCACTCATTGCATTTGCATTTAGTCATGTTCAGCGAAAGTTCGACAAGACAAGATGTAAAACTGAGAGAAAAAACGCTGTGATGAAATCCAAACTCCAAAAACCATGTGAAGGGAACAAGGGTAAATGAAGGTGAAGTCTGAATCCCACTTCAAGATCGCTTCCATAAGTGATCAAAACAAGCGTATCGAAATAAAACCAGCTGGAGAAAGAACATGTAACGCCCGTCCATCTTCTTCCATTTCAATCATGGATTTTAGCCGACCAAAACTGAGACTCAATTTACTTGATGACGATATTACAGACTACAGATTGGGTGAGTTTGGATTGAGTAAGAATTGTTTGAAACTACCCATTCCCACTCTCGTTGAACAAAGACAAAAGGAAAAGCTCAGAACTTTTGTGGGAGTAGAAACAGCGCATTTTACAACATCATCATGTCACTAGAACTATCTACTTTGGTAGCATTGTATTGCACAACTATTTTTTAGCACAGTTGGGCAAACATTTTACGTTTTCGATGGTTTTTTTTGCAATGGGAAAGACAAGCTTGAAGAAATGAGTAATGGAACGGGTCGGACCAGGCCCCGGTCCTTGGTCAGGTTTCACATAGATATAGTCCTTCTCTTTCGATCTCTCTGCCTGAATTTAGTTTTCCAGAGTGTACTACTCTCAGCATAAGAGAAAATTCCTTACTTTTCCGCTGACGAGAGAAAACGAGACCATTGAAATTGAAACTGAAGACTCATCTTCCCCTTATGAGCATAAAGAACTCCTCTGCTGCCGCTTCTCGAGCAAACATTGTTGCTCTAGTTGGTCTTGTTTCGTTTTAACAACTAACTTTCTAGAAAACAGAAGTACTTTTGGTGCTTCAACAGTAATAAAATATGCAGGAGAACATGACCGAAAACGCCATGCCACGGTAGTAGTACCTATAGCATTAAATTCTTCGGAACTGTGCATATGTTTTTATAAAAGCCTTGCAAAAAAGATGGACCAGGACCACCATCGCCACACAATACCGCTCGCTTGCTCTCCCTTTTTCAGGAAAACCTTGAAAACAATTTTTTAGTCAGTTTGGAAAGAAAAAAGGCTTTCCCAAGTCTAAATTTACCTCTCTCTTTGGAGTTAAATGAAATGAGATATTTTATTTCACTTCATCTCTCTCACTTCCCTTTCATATTTTATTGCGATAAATATGGCAACTCATCCCTTTGGAGGGTATTAGCGCTTCCTTACTTTTTTAATCTTACAGACATACATACGTTCAGTAAAGTAAAGGTATCGTCATTATCGGATGATCAAAAAGACGCGTGAAGAAGCATAAAAAGGAGGGAATAAAAAATGCAAGAAACATGTTTGATATCTGATTAAATTTTATATGAAAAGTACATAAGGTATTACACATGAAAACATTATGTAGCACAGTACATATTATATCAATTTCGCCTGTTACATAATAAATAAGGAACAAATTCTTGTATGTTCCCCCTGATGACTACTTCTGTCTCTCGAAAATGGATGTGATAAAATGTGATCGGACTTGGTCCGTTTTTTTAATGAGCTCAAGGTTTCAATTATGATGATAATCACCAGGATGCGAAGATGCCAAATATGGTATTGTTGATGATTAGTTCTATCAAACGACAGAACAGACCATGATCACAGTAGTCACAAAGTCGTAATTAATCACTCATTTAAAATAAAATTGACTCATTTTCTGCTTGCCAGTAACCATTAAAACGATATACATACATGCATAATATTATGCTTACATTGGTAGAAAACCAATCAAATCACCAACAGGTTAGAAATTCACTATATTATGCTACTTGTACAAACTTCAGTATACAAATAACCAATCCAAACGTCTCCAGAATGAAGGACACGATGACGGCATCAAAACGTGAGGGAAAGTGGGGCACATAATTTTGCTACCTTACTTGGTTGGTTGCAGTGTTCAAAATGGCGTACTGGATTATCATAATGTCGTGTTTATTATCAGAAGGATCATCGCAGCACAATCATTTACCTGGTTTCATTTTCATCGGAACGATCCCATATTCTCATATCTCCTACCTATCTGAATTCAGATTCGCATTTTTAGAAGCTGGCTGAATCGCAAACACTAGAATTTTATTAGTACGGCGCGTTTGCTGGAATTACCACAATATGTATGGTATCCACAGAAACATAAAAACCGCAGCAATAATAATAATAATGTGATGTGATACTTTTATCATCCCCCATGCACTTTTTACTGTTAAAGCAGGTTTTGCAAAGCTCCACTATATTTCTTTACTCCTTTTTAGAGTTTTGCTGTTGTTGTCATCATGATAAAAAATGGAATCTCCTCCAGAGCCTTTCAGGCTTGAATAAGAATATGACAATAAAATTGTTGTTGGATCTTTTCATTGTAGCTACTAGCTAGATTGTTGGACGATGATGATGGTTATTTTTCAGCTCCATCCAACTACATTGTGTATTTTACAGCTTTCCACATTGAATGCATGTCAGGACTCGCAATCAAAAATATGGAATATAGTGGATGTTACCATCATAACTGTCACAGCAACAGGGACACAATAATATGTTACCTCAGAAAAGCGAACATTTTGAATAATGTTTTTGAGGAGATATCTACTATCTACACAAGCGCTGCATGAATGATTCGACAAAGAGGATGTTTGCGGTAATGTGGATATGATGTTGGCTTGGTTTGCTCTGTCCCACTAAACTACCAATTTATGATTCTAGATTACCACATCAAATCTCACATTAAAATTTGGCCTTGTACCATGCGCAGAGAAATATACAAAACAGAGAACACATCAATCAATATCTTAATAATAATGACAATGTGACGATGATATCATCATCGATTTTACCCTTTCTTTTGACAAAATTAAGTAAATGTGAAGTCAAATGTTGTTTTAATGCTTCTTCAAGCGTTTGCATACCTTACGACCAAGAAACAATCCCGAAACTCACAATTGTAACAGACAATAAGCGCAGCTTTGTTTAAAAGACATTCGAAAAAATGAAACTATTGCACGATAGTTTAAAAATCTTTCCGGTACAAAAAAACCTGGCAGAAATAAGCACGTATGGTGCGCATACCTAATCTCATGGAAACTCTATGCCCTTTGACTTCTTTTCATGTCTCTCTACATGAAAATGAATTAGTTCTAACCTATAACCCTTGGCCATACATATTATTCATTTTTGCAATCGGAAATTCCTAATTCAGCAAAATAAAACCACACGTTGTCATACACGACAATATTAAACATTCATTCATTTCTGTGCACCTTTAACCGGCTGATATGAACGTTACAGCCTTGTCACAATTTTATCCGTCATTATGGGTTTTCAGCGAATTTAAACCATCTCAGCATAATATTCTAAATATTCTACAGCTTTCCTCTACAAAACAGGAGAAGGCTTTACTTAAGATGCTTTCTTCTCAGGAGTCAACTTCTCTTTTTTTACGGAACGTGAGAAACGAAAAAAAAATCCATGCGTCCATCATGCATTGCTTTTATGTTGTGTTGCAACAGGAGCGAACATAAGATTATGCACTTTCATCATTCCAGCATTCCATATGAAAACCAAGTCTATGCTTAGACCATACACCCACGCAAAAAAATACGATTCTTCTTTCTTTATGCTTTCCTTTAATCGCCAATCTTATGTCGAGGAAAAAATATTGGAGAAAGTAAAGATGGGAAAAAATTAGCTGGAAGGATGAAACTGTTCAGTCATCGATAGGATACGATACGCGAAACCAGGCACTTTACACGCACAACTGAGTAACTGAGTAGAACGTACTCTATTCTATTCATGATGATGATGAAAGCACACTCTATCCATCCACCACCGACTTCCTTCCTTCCTCCGCAACAAGCAGATACGAATGAAATGCAGAACATGATGCCAGCCAGACAAGTCATGAATATTAACGAGGAAACAAGACAATAGAGCAATTTTTCTCTTGTGAATTCATGCTATGCTTCAAACAGACAAAAAGGAATCAGGTGGGCAGTAATGATAACGGCACTCTTTTTAGCCCAATATTGATAATGGTGCTAGCCATCATCGCGGTTCTTGGAGAAAAATGACGATAATGAATTTTGTGGAAGTACGACCTATTCATCTGTTGCAAAACAACATTACCGACCACATACAAGGTTCGCGGACAACAGGGAGAAAATACGCTTTAAGATAAGGTAGAGTATGTACTACATATCAATTCCATTAGCTTAATGAATTGATGGATAGTAAAAACGCGGTTATTATTTTTGCTCTACAAATAAATTGGACATTGGCTACAAACTTTTAGGAGCAACATCATCATTATTGTTGTTGTTTCCCTGAGCTTTGAGGAGAGGGGTTCACCACGCTGCGCTGCAGGAAAATGAGCTACGCCGGAGGGGAAGTGATGGAGATGTTATTATAAACACAGCAGAAAAAGCCAAGCCACGTTCCTCGTTACGTGATTTTACCTTCTGGAATAAATAACTTAACTTACAAAACGAAGGTTCTCCAGAGAAAGCTTTTCCTTCTCACAAGGAAATGCCACAAACAGAAAAACATACCAGAAAGGATTGAGACGACGCAGGAAAGACGACATGACAGCTTCTCTTTGGCTCAAGATAAAATTGAAAATAGAATGAGAAAGGCTTGTAATTGCGATTGTGTGTGATTACAGCCAAGCGCGTATCCACGATTTTTTTATTGAAGGGGCCACAAGGGGGGGCCATTATGTATAAGAACTCGTTTGCATAATTTCCTGTCTATGTATTTAGCATTACGTGGGCGGATTTTAGGGGGGGCCAATGGCCCCCCTGGCCCCCCCGGTGGATACGCCCATGATTACAGCCATGTGTTCGCTAAAATATTATGCCTGCGTGTCTCGTTTGTCCGGCAGGGTAAACAATGGAAAAAAATATTGGCATCACGTTATGGATTAGGATTTTCACCTGTTTCCTATCTCCAAATGGCATGGATTTGGCAAAATATTATACTCTGCTCGCTTCTTACCAGCTATTTCCTCTTTATGCCAGACCCGACAAAACCTGAGCCTGGCTTTGCTGTCGCCGTCTTCCTTACCTTTTTATTATTTTGCACGTGAATATGCATTGTCGACGTACTGCGCGAAACAGAGGTAATGATGCCGAACAATAACATTAGCGTTTTGCATATGGTCCTACTTAATGTTTAGTTTTTTCTACCTACATACTACTTTTCATCGTAAATAGTAATAGCTTCTGTAAGTGCTCAACAGCAACAACTCCAAGTTTTTTTATAACCTCTCGGCTTCTCTCCACTCTTTACCTCGTTTATATATACTTCCACAAATTTGCATACTATTGCTTCACATCATAATATTCAAAGAGAAAGTTTTATTTTGTTTTTCAGAGAGTTTCGGAAAGAAAGTTGATGGAAAACTACCACTTGAGCGAACGAGTATTTTCCCCTTCTAAATGAATGAGTAAAGCGTGCTACTTTATCATGTTATGCTGTGATTATTAGCATAAATGGGCATAGGTAGGTACATAATGTATGTAGCTTTTATTGCGTGCGTACAATAATGGATGGATACATAATATGGATTTTTGTACTAAAAGTACAATGTTAGTGCTCGATCCTCGCTACCTTCGGAGGAGTTTTCTTGTTCACGCAGTTCCCTTGGAATTCATGAGTAAGTAATGCTGTATTATGCTAATGTTATAAAAAAATTATCTCAAAATTGCTCAACTAGTTGGAGTTGCACTCGTGACGACACGACAATGAAGATTTCCCTCGCGTTGAATTATACTACTTTTTAAATATGATCCACTCGGAAAATGAAAAGATTTACTGGGAGCCTTTCCGAGTTCTTCGTATTTTGCACTACTGAGCTCTCTCTTAACCAACAGCCAACAACCTAATATTTTTTCTTGCTTTCCTTTCTTCTTTTCTCTTCGTCTTCACTCCTCCTTTATTGCATGTGAATAGTAAAAAAATCTTGTGCCTTCAGGTGATATGCAATAATGACAACAGGGGAGTTGCCCTATACCAAAAACATTGACGTTATATTTCCTCTCCGGGCTTGGTTCTTGAGCAATTCTGTTAAGAATATTTCGTGCTTCCACGTCCTCAACTTTTTCCCTGAGAATGTCGAGTTCAAGTGAACATAATGGGGTGACTTGAGAATTCAGACGGGCATTTCGCAAGACTCGTTTCGTTCATTTTCTTCCCTTTTTCTTGAAAGCTAACTTTTCAGATTTTCAAATAAGAAGCAAAATTTTTTTACAGCTGAGCTGCCTGTTTCGTGCAAATATATATTCGCAGCGTAAAATAATTTGATTTAAAAAAGTTTCCCTTCAGACAAACAAATTTACAAACGAGTAGCGACAGGAGGGAAAAGACTGTTTTTATGAATTTTTTTATGCTACTTAGTTTCGCATTTACTCTGCAAGACTAAATTAGTTCGTAGTATAGTAAATCGCACAGGAATGAAAAGTTTTTGCTAATGATGACGTATAAATGGTCTCAAGAGCCTAAACATTATAATTTAGCTTTGTCATTTTGTTCGCAGTTCTTTTTGCACAGCAATACATGCATATTTCATTTGCTGTGTTCGTACGTTGCTTGATGAGAGAAATAAATTCAGAGGTCGTATATATTTTTTAAACTATGGAAAGACCACTTTATCTTTTATGCATGACCGTGAAGGTAGTAAGGACAATGATTTTGGGAGAAGGATGAATTGGGAAAAATGTTTCTTTTGCAAGTCATATGCCCCCGAGAGGGAAGGAAAAGAGCTAACATCGCATCAACGGCCATCATCATGACAATGATGACCTGCCACTGGCGCTTCCCGTGATTGCTACGGGTGCTCTCCTTCATCGAAACGAGCGTAGTTCTAGTCACAATCAGCTCAGAGCGAAAATACCTCGGTATGGCTCAAGCTCTACCAAAACTGTCCAAATTCTATAGCGACAAAAAAATATGGTAAGAGGTAGTTGTTGGAATAAAACAAAGAGTGCACAAAATTTTTATGGTTTCCTCAATCATAATAAAGTGCTCATATGGTAAAAGCACTCAAAAAGCAACTTTTACTCTATCCCACCCTTTTTCCTCTTCTCAAAAATAAACATCAATAACTTACGATTCCATTCCGCCTTTAATTTGACATAGGTCACTAAGCTCCCTCCGCAAATAGAGAATATACATGGTATTTAATCAAGCCGCGTTAGGGATTGCCAGCAACCAGTTCTACTGCATAGAGTTACCCACTTTTAAGAGTCACTTGCCTGACAATGACAATGTCTACAATGTGACATTGTATTACGAAAATAATGACGGTCCCAGTCTAAATCGTCGCTTGGATGGATATTCGTTGCGTTCTTTCGCTCGTTATCCCACACAGTTTCGGTGACGTGACACACTTGTTGAAATAAATGTTTCTTCTCGCGATACTTTCCAGGGTGATCAAATGACAAGACAAATGAAAAAGCCTTGCGTTTCCTCTTCCCATACCTAGCAGGATGTTGCACAATTCAACAGATACACACAGCATAATTTTTCGCCATCATTGTCACCTCTCTTTCTGTTCGTCGTGCCGCCACCTTTTGCGTGGAATGATGAAAATACACAGAAGAAAGTAGCAGGAGTCGCAGCCCCACGCAAAATGAAAGAGGTGGATAGAGTGTTGGGCAGGGTCAAATGAGGAAACATTTTCGATTTCCTCTGTAGTAATTACAAAATTTTGCTTAAGGTATGTTAACATACTCAACTACAAGAAGTGTAGGACCTACCTTTTTTTAGATAAAGTGCACACAGGAAATAGAACTGCATTCATTATTCGAAGAACGACCACGAATTTTTCCTTTGTATCGCGTTTTCAAATAGGAGAATGAAATCAGCTAGATGACTTCACTTCAACTTTTACATGATTCCCGTACATTGCAGTCAAAAACTTTTCGTTTATTTTTCTAGGTCACTAAAATGTCGGCTGGCTATTAGAATATGCATGATTCTCATGGCGAAAGTGCCCAACTGTTTGGACGAGTATGCTGCTCCTATTGGAACGCTGTGAAACTTACTTACATATTATGCGGGCTACGGAGCTAATAATAAATAAATAACACTTTTTCTTTCTCTCTCTCCCCCCTTTGGATGTTTTATGGTAGCGAGAAGAACGATTTTATTTAGAGAAAGTGCCTTTCAAAAAAATTTGCACGTGTTTCCCCCACCTCGATATTTTCTTTGGGATGAAGCCTCTGGGATACATTACTTTTTAGGAGAGGCGAGAAACGCTAAAAAGGGTCTCGCGAAAGAAATGCTCCTTTTTTTGCAAAACGTTAGTACAAACTACCTAGCTGGGAAGACAAAACAATGAGACTAAAGGCTGGTGAAGATAACGTAGTATGTAGTAGGTAAAGTGAAATGAGACAAGCCAAAAGGGCTCGTTTCATTCACCAATCCCTTTAAAACCCGAAAAATAATACCAGGGAAAAAGGTTGATAGTGGTGTAAGCTATGGCGCCGTTTTATTCTACAACAAACAAACAACAATACTCCTTCTACACTGCACTACTTCGCAATCGAAACCATTGTGAAAATATGTATATTCCTCTTTTAAAAGTCCACTTTTCTCTCTTTATTCGCCAAAACTTCCATCTGTGATTGTATTCACCGGGGAATTCTAAAAAAATAGTTTCTCTTTAAGGCCAGTACAAGTAGGGAGAGCCTATAGACTTCGTCATCTTTTCTCGCCCTCGTTTTGATATTACGCGTTGTGACATGGCGCGACTACCTCTACCTTCGTCCTTCCGCTGTTTTCAGAGTCAGCTCGAATTTCAAAGCAATTTTTCCTCTTTCTCTCCATCTCTCATCGTTTACCTTTCTTTGCAGAATTCGTGCGAAACGAGAATGATGAGAAAGCTCAAACAATAGAAGTCTGAACGAAAGACATGATTGCATTGATATTGGCGTGAGTTGTTGCAAAACGTCGATCTATTACGCTAAAGAAAATTTCTCTTTGAAAAATACTTTCTCCGTTTCGAGCTCAAAAAACTGAGATTTATGGCGGACGAAATCAAACCAATCAAACAACACTAAGCGTATTGTGACATGTTCTTTTCCGAGGAACATGTGTAATCGAGAACAGGCTAAAAACGTAAAAAAAACTTTGGAATGAAAGTTTCAGAAAAGCGATCATGACCGTGTCAGGTGGATTTCCCCTCTTCAGATTTTTTGCTTTGCCTCCTGTGGCTAGACGATGCAATCAAAGCAACCCATAACTTCTATCGGACCACATCAAGTAACTGAATTGCATAATTTCTTTTATAAAAGAGCTTAAAGTGCCTTTGGTTTACTTGAAAAACACCCATAAGATTATTACAAAGTCTAAAGGTAAATAATACACATACACATACGTACATATAACGTACGTTCAAAGGTACAAATTTATAAAAAGTCTTAATTGCCCACCGCCGCAGAGGCCGAGGCCACGCTGCTTTTAATAACATTACTTAAGAGGTTAAATGGTAGCCTAATAGTTCGCACGGTTCCCCCACTCTTGAGAATTTGAAATGGTATGGAAAACAACACGTTTTATTGTAGGTCGGGAGAAAGGAAGAAAAAATGATTTGTCATTTTTGTCTCAAGGACTACATGTCTCACCTCAGTTCTTCGGAGCATAATGCTCCCACATAATGATATTTTTTGACATTCGAGTTGATTACTTGAAATGCAATTTAGATTTTTGCGAGAAATTGGTGGAGATGGATGGCTACATAAGTAAATTCATTCTATTTTTTCCCTTTTCTTAATTCCCTCTTTTGAAATAAACTAATCTATATTTTATAAATACAAAAATGCAGCTCTAGTTCTAGATATTTATCCTGAAGCGGTGACGGTTGCGAAACATGACTAGTGCCAATAAGAGGCCTAAGAAGGAAATGTAGCGACTTATTTAAGAGGAAATTATGCTTGATGCTAATATGTATTCGTGTGCTACAATTTACATTTCCCTCCGAATTGAATAAATCCTCGGATCGTATGAAGAAGCATGCCCACATGCAATAAAATGATTTCAGTTGGACTGAGAAAATGTTATTTCCTTCTGAAGTTGTTACAATGTAGTTGTAGGTGTAATTCTCTTTACATCACATCACAATGCCTAAAAATACGTCAACAATTTGAAAATACGATGAAGGAGAAAAAGGAAAGTCATAGGTACATATATTCTCGTAAATGATTACCATGAAAATCTCGGAGTTTTAATTTTTCTCGAGTTCCTCACGGTCGTGTGTTTGGGCTACTTGACCCAAATAAATTTTGTGTTGCTCTTGTAGCTGTTCCAAACTGCTTAATTCATTCCATTATTAGAAAATATGTACAGGAGCTCTTTTGAAAAGCATGTGCAGGTATTCAGTTTTTAAGAAGCATGTGAAGGAGTGGAGAGACGTAGAAGAGCACTAGCCTGCCCTGGAAGGAAGAGTTCGTTCTCCCACAAAGTGAGTGACATTAATATTTACGAATTTTTAATGGGACTTAAATTAATACTTATGCCATGTTCTATGATATACACTAGAGCTTAATTAAACAAAGAAGTCGAGTGAAAGGGAGAGGAGAAGAGTGGAGAGTAAATAGGTTGAGGGGGAACGTGAGTAAGAAAGTATTTTTGTTTGATTTTACCTTGATTGCGTACGACACGGTGACAGTGACGCAGTTGGACGATGGAAGAGATGTGGGGTGATGCAGATGCTGCAAGATAAGAGGAAAGTAGTTCGGAGTTCTATCTTGCCCCAAAAAGGACCATCCTTGCTGGAAAGAAGTGCACGCTTCTTACTATTACTCATCCACTTTTTGTTTATTCTCTAGTCTCATTTTGAACAAGGCCTATTAGATCACACGCAAGCGAAAATTTATACAAATTTCAGTTTCTCCAGCAAAAGTTATTAATAAAATTGATGCGTTGAGATTCCATAATTTGAAACAAGAAGGGTTGAAGTTTACCGTTATCTACAGCTCTCGCCAGCTTTCCGATCTAGGTTTTTCAAACGAATCTAAATTGATATCTACGACTCCACAAAACACCTACGCAAATATTATTTTATTTTCAAAATTATAGTTGTTCTGGCAAGTAAAACTTAAGGATCGGTGCATTTCATGATTGTCTGGTTTTTCAACATAATATCTTGATGATTTACAGGCGACTAAAATTGGAATGTAGAAGGAAAGATTAACCTAAAAAAATAACTTGGTGTGGTCTCGAAAATAGTATAGTGATTTGAGAGAGCTGTGGCTGTGGAGCCAAAGCCAAACTAGATGTTTCCGGCGAAGCTCCTTCCACTCGTAGCTCAACTTCACCACTGACACTAGACAAAGTTGTTGGGCTGGAAGAACTACACACAACTTGTCTCTAAAGAGCACGGGGAAAAGGAGCAGCGAAGCGAAGCGTACGACTAACTACTCTGTCGAGCAAGGAGCACTAGAAGAGCTTAGCTGGTGAGATTGCAAAAAATAGGAGGAACAGCAGCAGTTTCTCCTCATGCGATATCGAAAATGTTCGCTGGTTTGCTCGCCTGATCCAAATGTGCAACAGGCATCACAGTCCCCTGCTGGATTCGAGTCGACTATGCTGCGGTTGCTGTTGCAGAAAAATTTCTGGAGTTTAGGAGAGAGAATGAAATCCAAGTTGCTTTCCATAATAAAAGATTGTCATCCGGTGGAATCAAGAAAAAAGTCCATTTTCTCCCTTGTTTTCCCGGTTCACTCGGTTCAACAATGGGAATCAACTTTGCATTATTATTTTATTTCGTGCTCATAAACTTCTCCTCTGGCTTGGCCTGGTTGGTGGTTAAGTGGCCACGAATGACTCTAGGTTCACTACAAAAACGTCGAGATTCTGTTGGAATCGTGGGGTTGGTTCATCAACTCGAGTTATTTCACTCCAGGTTCATTTGATTTTTTTATACTCAAAACCTAGCTACATATCTATCTGCTATTTTAACATTTTTTCTCTAGATGTCAATGAAACGCTTCACATTTCCATTTGCTACGTAGAGATGATAGACTAGGCAAAACAAACAGAGTTTCGGGGAAATTCGCATCTTCCGTAGCAGAAGCGTATGGTTTCCTCCGGTGTGGAGATTACACCATGCCGTTAATTTGCTTTTTATGCCATCGTGCCAAGCATGATATCCAGCACCCGTCACTAGCGTTCATTTGGTTTATGTCTTTGGTAACATTATGAACTCTTTTTCTTATTCCAATTCCCTGCAACATGTGGAGACACAAAACAGTGCACAAGCAAACTGACCCAAAACTTATCTAGGATATTATCTATGAAAGCTCCTGGGGCTCGATCTCTCAGTCAGAAACATTTGAGTTATTCGAAGAGTTGCTGCTGCTGGTAAACCTCCAACATCAATCCATCTGTGGAAACCTATGGGTTATATGAACCATAATGATGCCTTATAATCATGGCCTCCGTGATAACAGCACGATTTCGCTGGATTAACAAGTCTTCAATTCAAGGAATCGCCATTAAAAGTTGCAGAATGAGTTTGTTTGCTTGCAGTGCAACGATAATGCCTGCCATGAGCCACAGCGTGGGATCCCCCATTAGCCTACTAGACCGTGTCGGAAATTGCAAAACCCACATTGAGTCTAATCTAATCAAGGATCCAGTCAATGACCTGAATTTTAAATAAATGAGACTGCTGCAAAGTTAATAGAAAAACTAACACTTAGAAATGCATTAAAAATATTTGTGCAATGATTATAAAAAACACAGTAGGTAGTTTCGTATTTATTGTATTTTACTCTTTTTATTTCATTATTATCATTCATATTTAGCTACAACAAACACAAAAAATTGTTCTCTTTCTTTTCCATAAGTCATTATTATTCACCATTTTAATGAAGCACTACAAAGTTTCCACCCACCATATATATTTCATCATCATCATACCATAATGCATCTCACACTTAATCATTCTCATTATTATTTACGCAAATGAAATATCTGTCTTCTTCGAGCAGTGCATGCCTTTCTCGAATTAATACGGAACGTCTTTAAGTATTGATTCGACAGACGTTAAAGTGGACTCCTACCTTATCCTTTTCTCCCTGATTTTTAATCTTCACAAATAGAATTCTTGGAGAAGTACATACTACGTTCATTACAAATTTCCGTTACAGACTCCTCCAACTATCATCAATCAATTACATGGATGCATTCACAAACGTCAAGCATGCTTTTCTCGGGTTGCCCCATAACAAGAAATCAAAAGAAAATCCATTCCGTTCTTAAAATAATGACTTCTGATTCTGATGATCGCTGAGTGTGTAACAGTATAACAATGTGCGATTGTTTATCAATGAGGTAATAATCAAATCCATATTTTTTTCTCTCTCTTCTTAATCGAATAATAATAATACAATGTAGTAAAAGTGATCATTATTATTAGTACGTAATTATACGATCTTTAAGTTGACGATGGCGGCATTGACGAGTAGTAGAAACGAAGGAAGATAGCTTAGAAATTTTTAGCAATTTTTCTTCATCAAGAGTCTTTTTTTGACACTAATTGTAAACTTATTAGACTTAATATACATGCATAGATGAGATGATTGAATGATAAACCGATGATTTATTTAATTATTTAAAGTTGATAGATAGAGTTACACAAAGGCGATGATGATGGTGCATATTTATTACAGTATATATTGAAGAAGAACGGTATTAAATAACGCCAACGTAATTGTAGTATAAACCTTTTCCATTCATTCCTATGATATTTCTCTACACGGAGGAGCTCGAAGTTTTTTATATGGCATGTCTTATTAAAGTGAAAGCATAAATATGAGAAACGCATATTGTTTTGTAGTATTGAATCAAGAATGTCACAAACAATTCGATTTTGTTTGCGCAACTTACAAGATATTTGCATCCCTATGAGCTTATAGAGGTGTGTGTCTGTTTCAAGTGCTTTATTTTGTAATAATAATAATAATAATAAACTAGAATCTAAAAAAACTACAACAGAATGACTACGAACAGAACGAATGACACGATAACGCATGATGATGATGACGACTGAGAAACGGTTTCATCATCACCCACCAAAATGTAACTAGACGTAAATAGTGTATATAACACCTAAATTGTAAGTAAAACAAACTGACTTAAGCAAAACAAAAATTTCAAAAACATGTAGTTCTAATGAATAAATTTGTTTGTCAATGACAAGTTTGAATTGACACATTTCATACTCCTTCCCTACTATTTCCTTCGGACATATGTATGTAGGTATTATTTGAATTGTAAAAACGGAAGGAAACAGAGAGAAACTACTAGTTTTGATTAACAAATATGCACGAGTTTGAGTTCCTTAAATTTTGGTTGTGGTTGAGCCTGCGGATGGTGACTATGCCCCCCCAGAGAGCGTATAAACTTTTGGACATGGATAGGAGCGGACATTCATACGGTCATAACAGTTATAAGGAATACATACATATTTGAATAGTCAACCTCATTCGTTTAAAAAATAGTATGATCTTTGATTATTTTAGGAGAATACTCGTGTGTCATGCATATTGAAGTCACCAGTTCCATTCCATCTTGTTTTACGCTCTCGGGAGTGTTGATTTGTTAGGTACTCTAATGAGCCTATAAAAGTATTTTTAAAACAATTTTTTCCTTGATTTCTAGTACAACTACTATAATTATCATATTATCATGTACATGCTTCAAAAATGTATCTCTAATCTTCCTAGTTGTAAATTAGCAGCACGCCCTTAAGCGTGTAAGTGTATTGACGTGCATGCGCAAATTAATTCTTCCCATTCTTAAAAATAGCATTACTCTCTTGAACCTTCCAACGTTTCTCCAACTCAACTCCTTTTTTATGAAAAATCTCTACAGTTAGATACATTTTTTAATTAATCAATTAATTATTTATGAGCTAAATTTTAGGCATAAGAATTTTTCACTTGAACAATCATATAATATATTATAGTATTTCCCTCGTTGTTGCTATCACTGATGAAAACTGTTTCATAATTATAATTTAAACTACGTATTTTTCAAAGCACACATCAAAAAATTCCATTCGCCTCGTTTTTGGGAGTCTTTCTGTCTGTCTATAACTGACTTTTGACTTGACTTATCATTAAGTATGAAACGAACGACAGGAACGAAAAAAACTTTCAAGCCTAGGAAGTATACATACCCATTTTTTGTAGTGTAAACGGTGTAATATATATTTGCATTTGCATCATCTATATTTTGTCTATAAATTTCCCTAATTAATTATTGCTTCATTTGTTCCACTACAAAAAAAGAAACCATTGATCTAGAAAATGAACCACAAACTTGATAATTTGATTCAAACATTGTTCCATGTTTACGAGAGAACTTCAAGTCTTAAATAAGTAGGTTAGGTAAATTGGTACGTAAATAACTAAAAATAATATACTTTCTTGTATTTTTAACTTAAGTTCCTTAGTTTTATATGATTTATAACAAGTATTTTCAACCATTTACCCTAGTATTTTCACAACTACTGCTCTCATCACTCATATGTACCTTTATTTAGCATGCGCTTTAAATTGACAAAAAAACATGAGTTCGCTACGATTTGACTACAGCAAAAAAAAATGTGAAACGACGACGGAAAGTGTGTCTATCTCCATTTTACTAAAAATGATTTGTAATATTACAGTAATTGTAATGCTTGCATTTATTCATCCATGCAGCAGCTTAGGAGCGTTTCAAAGATTCGTAATTCAATTGTAATGTAAAGTAAATTGCAAACGCGATTGATGACGTTGGTATTACAATAAGGACTTTCTCTTCAAGTGTTGTAATTAGTGTAGTAACTTACGTAATATTTTTTCCTGCTTTTTAAGTTAAATTTTGTATATTGATTTTTTTTACTGTGTTTCTGGAATTTCCTCTTTAACTGCGGGAGGTGACTCTATTGCTTGCGGACTTTTACTAGAGGACTCCTTTTGCTGCTGGGGTGACATTTCGCGCGCTCGATGTTCCAGTTCCGCCTTGAAGTTCTCAATGTCTTGTTGGCTGTTGAAGGAAGAAATTTCATTTTAAGAATAATTTCGAGTTGAGATGTGCATTTTGATTAGAGATCGTGTACCTAATTTGCATAAAAAGAATTCCGTTGATAAGATTCAACATGTCTAACACGGAGCCCATTGATGGAGGCTGGATCTGAATTGGAGGTAGGCCCTTTCCATGTGCAAGGTCATTTATCTGAGAAACCATTATATCATGATGCCCATTAATTCTACGTTGATTTGAATTACTTTACTTGCTGAAAAGTGGCGTGATTCCTATGAAACTTACCTTACGCTGCAATACGACTGCTTGCTGTGTTAAGTGCTGGAGACAATCGGATGCCTCCAAAGTCTTTTCGTGCTTCTCACCAAGTTGCTCCTTATAAATGGAATATGTCTCGCGTTCATTCATAAGTGCTGAGCGGAAGTCACCTGAATTTTCACAAAGAAACGTACGCTCAAAATTCTAGCAAGCTGAACAGGATAGGTGTCAAGGAATTTTAAGAGTGCTCCTGTTGCTACCTGCGCCAGTCTTTGTGCCACTTCCTCCTCCGCCGTTTCTCTGATTTGGATTGAAAACATACTCACGGAGAAGGATTTGAACTCCTGTTTTCAGACAAAATGATCTCAAGAGAGACAACTTCTGAACTCCGTAAGTGTTCAGTACTTGATCAAGGCTGTCTTGAGCTTCATCTGGAAATATGAAACCGTAGTAGGACTTGATGTCTTGACATATCTGCTCCCAGAGGGATTGCTGAGTGAGTGCAGTCCACTCTGACGTGGTTCCATTGGAAGAGGAGGCGCCTCCGTTGGAGTTGCTCCTGGAAGTTGTTCCGCGAGCGCCACCCTGTTTGTTTCCTTTGCGTCCTCCATGGGTCCCCCTAGACTTGCTTGCTGACTGCGGAGTGAGCTCATCAATGAGCACTGGTGGTGCTACTACGCTTTGATAAGACATCAAGAAGCAGTTCAGGAAGTGACTGATTGCAATGCTCTGGTTCATCACGTCAACTGACTGGATATAAGGGTTGAACACGTGCTTTGCACTCCGGGCGATAAGTTCCATTACGGCAATCGATGTCATGAAATGGGGTAAGCTCTGAAGACTCTGGCTACCCTGCGACGATTGACTATGGCCGTTTTGCTGATTGTGCTGACCGTTGCTGTCACTTTTGCTGTTATTGCTATTGCTGCCATTTGAGGAGGAAGAGGAGGAGGAAGACGGCCCCACTCCATTCACCACAACCCTGCTCTGGTTGTGTTCCTTCATTTGCTCTTCTCGCTCAAGGAGGAGGAAGACTACTCGGCCCAAGTAGCGAATGTTGATTCCACGGCTGTGCATCGCCGCGCTGAGTGTAAGTCCGTCCATGATGAGAGCGTTCGGTCCGAAGAACGTAGTACCACTGTCCAGGGCGCAAGCACTATTAATCATAAGAAAGGATACCGCCACCCAATATAAATACAGGGAAAAGCCAGTCAAAATTCAAGACATTACTGCTCAGACAGCTTGAAAAAAGATAATAAATGCTCCGAAACCTTGTCTAAAACACATTCATAAAATGTAAGAAAAAGAAAATGTTGTCACAG